>JAFVLL020008607.1:0-12738 GCA_021397915.2 Tor tambroides
AAATCAGTGCCTTGGCTCCATGTTTAGAGTGATTATGCAGAGTGCCATCATGCGAATGTGCTGGCCTTTATTCCTTCACCCACACATATACTTCTGTTTCTCGCTCTCTCGGGTTTCTCAGTGATCCTGTGCAGGCCTCAAAAAATAAGGATGGCCTAATGGCCCGGGGCAAGTGTAAGAGAGTTTTGAGACAGCTGACGGAACTGTCAGTTTCCCTATCGGACCAGTGCTGCGCTGTCACTGCACATTAGGTTTGTTGAGCTTGTACATGTGTTTTTATGCCTTGGAAACTTAAACATTTGGATTTCTGAGATATTTTACACATTGTTGGGGTGAATTCTGCTAATTTAAATATGTTATTTAGCAAGTGAGGATCTTGGAAGCATCTTCCGAAAATGGGTAGAAAATTTTATTTATTTATTTATTTATTTATTTATTTATTTATTCCATGAGAAATTATTTCATTTATTTGCTAAAATATTATTTTTATTTATTTATTAAAATAACTGTTTGTTTAATTGTGGGGGTGAAAGTAGAAATCTGACTCAGTCAACCCAGTCCAAAAAACATTATTTATTTATTTATTTTGCTATTTAGACATTCCAGTCTGGCTCCATAATTGAATGCAATACAGAGTTATTTTATTTTTATTAATAGAATATTATAATAGAGTATATAGTATTTATTCATATTTTGAATTAACTTTTATTTTTGTCATTTTCATTCTTCGCTATTTTTATTAGTTCTGTATATTTCTAATTTGCTTTTTATTTTTATTTTAGTTTTAGTAGTATTTAAAAAAACATTTATTTGCTGTCATAATTTTGTTACAAAATACTTTAAAAAATTTGAATGAAAAACATTTGAATATATATATATATATATATATATATATATATATATATTCTTATGCATAAATATGTGGCTAAAAATAGCTATTTATGTAATTGTGGGGTGCCAGTATAAAATGTTGGCAGGGGAAGTAAAGATCTGACTCGAACAACCTGGGCCAAAAAAAAAGCTTATTATTAAGCCCTGCTGTGGGTGTTGGAAGTCTACAGAGAGTTGACTCAGGCATGTGGATTTATTTATTTCATTAAGTTGTCCGCTCGTTAATTATTTGGTCGACCTTGTCATCTCTCCCTGTGTAGATACAGCCCTATGTAACAGCAGTGGCAGCGCTGAGAGAGAGACAGGGAGTCCCAGGTGGGGTACTGAATCCCCAGAGCAGAGTGATGGAGCCGTCCCAGCCACATAGCCTCGGAGTTGGGCTACGGTCGTCAGGAGCTCATGTGATGGTGACATGCAAGATGGTGAGTGAGCCTGTTTCTATAGCAACCCCAGGCTCTCAGAGCGTGCTTCCATTTCACCCAGTGTGGGAGAGAATGATGGAGGGAGAACACTGAAGAGAAGGCTGCCAGGAGCAATAGGGAGTTTCGGAAGGGTCTGGAGAGCAGAGAAGGAAAGAGCAATGCTCTGGTGTTACCAAGATGACTTCCTGGGGTGCAGTGTGGGCAACTAAAGTTAATATAAGAGGAATTACAATTCAGTTGAAGAAAATGTTAAAGTTTGCCATGAAAAATGTTTTTACCATTAACAAATTGGTGAAGCACTACTGTTGCAATCCAAATTATTCACTCAATTTACAAAAAAGTGGACTGGATTTGTTGGTCTAGAGGTAACAGGGCTCAACAGTAAGGATGGCCTGATGGTCCAGGACCAGTGTGAGAGAGTTTTGGACCTTTTGGACCAGTGCTGCTTTGCCACTGAAAAACGTACATTCATTGATGTTGTGCAGTCATTTTACACCTTAGCAAAAAATCGGTCTTCTACAATAATGTTGCAAATTCTGCTGATTTGTTACTAGGGCTGCAACAAGTGATTATGTTGATAATCGATTCATCTAACGATTATTAGAATGATTAATCGACTAATCGTTGATTATTTCACTGATTAATCAATAGACTTTGACTTTGATTGATTATTCAGCTTTTGCAATTAGTTAAAATATTGAGTTATATATTCTAACAAACAAATAAAGGTAGCTATATGATAAAATAACTGAATGACACATCATTCTGCCTAACATCTCCTTTTGTAAGTCATATTGATAAGAAACAAAATAAAGGTAAGTGATAAGATGTTTTATTTTTGGATAAACTATTTTATTCACAACATAATTAAATACCTTATAGGGTTATGATAATCAAAACAGTCCTGAGCTAGATCAAGCTTTGATCTCTGCAAACCAAACTTCATCACTTTAATGAAAAATTTTTTTTCCCACTAATAAAAGATTTTAACATTAGCTAGCTCCACACTGGAGAGCTGCTTTATAACATGTCGTAATTCTAACTGAAAGCAACACTGACTCTGGTTTTTCATATTTAATGCTGTAAAGCTGCTTGATTTAAGGCTATCTATTGCATATATAAATTCTACCAAATATAAAACAACATTGCCAAAAAAAAATTAATAACTGATGATTATTTAAATGATGTTTCATTAACAAACATTCAGATAATCAACCAGTTCAGCACAGGTGGAGCTTGTTTGCTTGTTTAAATAGTCAACTTAACTAGCCCTCTGTCCCACGACAGTTTTCCGGTATCCCTCCTCCACCCCAACTCTTCACTCTTAACTATTCTCAGTTTAGGGATGGGGGAGTTCTCTGGGTTTGGACTTTATTCCCAGCTCAGAGCCCTTCCTCAGGACAGCACGCCAAATATGCTTACTATTTGCTCAATCCGATTATATGTAAGTGCGAACTCGTGAATTGAGGTGCTGCATTGAGAGTGTTAAAATGTTAGCATTGAAAGTTAAAATCTTAAAACTACTTTAAAAACTAGAGATGTGCATCTCCATAACTGAGGCCGATGCACAGCCAACGAAACGATACATTAAAGATACATATGATGCAGCTACCGATGAGATGTGATATGATTCACCCCATTACGATTTGATTCAGCACAATGCGATTCAATGCAAAACGATGCAACGGTAAAAAATATGATGCTATGCAATTTTCAAAATGGTACAGATAGTTCACTTTTATTTCTTTGGTTCAGACAGACAGCAAATCATAAATTAACTTAAGTTCCTTCTGACTTCTAACGCTTCGGTCTCCGTAGTGTTGTGATACGTCATATTCACGTAGCAGCAGTGATGAGAGAACGCGGATGAGAAACAGTTTAGAGAGGAGAAATCAATTTGCTTATAAAATATTGGTCACTTTCTAAATAATAAAAGTATAGTGCATCTACTAATAATTATGTATAGATAAATCAGTTTTTACCAATGCAAATATGTTGAAAACGATGCATCACGAGACAAATGCCAACTTATATCTGACCAGCAGAAAATAATCATTATGGTTGAGCCCTGGATAAGGTTTTTACTTTAAAAATGTGGAGCCTTAGGATTAAATCAAATTTTTCTGTATTAATTTGCATACATATCTTCATTGAAGGAAAACTTTATGTTTGTTAACTATGCTTAGTAGGTTTTAAAACAACTGCACGGACTGAATCGAAATGCTGGGACTGAGCTCTCATTATGCAGCGTTGACTGTCGACACTTGAATAGCCAATAATCAATTGGGGAAAATGTTCAAGCTAAAGCTAAAACTGTAATTTAATTGATCTTCTATCGGGTGGTAAATCAGCCCATCCGTAGCCACGCCCCTGAAGTGATGGCCAAGGAGGGCTGGAGAGAGAGTTGAATGAGAGAGGAGGGAGCCAGAAAAGAGAATGGACAGAGATGAATACGTCCACCTGCAGAACGGCGCAGCAAGCCGACAAGTTCGCATGAGCGAGGAGACCTCCAAAGAAACACTGCAGCATTGGCTGTCAGATAAACGCAGCTTTTCTTCTGCTCTCCTCTGTTCATGTCCATCTCTCCCCACTGCTTCATTCGCTCACTTTGATTCTGATGGCACTGCACTGAGAGAGACATGGTGTCTGTCTCCACGGTGACAGGTATCCATGGAGACATCCATCAGTCAGTATGTGTCAGCGTTTCCATGGGGATGCAGATCTGGGGGTGTTTGTCAGCGAGTTTTGTGCCGCACACTTATCATGTTTGTCATAGATGCTGTTTATCTGTGTATTAGTCACGGTCTCACTCAGAGTGTGGGGTGCAGCCTTATGGCCTTCTTACACTGGGATCAGCGCGCGCGTGTGTGTGTGTGTGTGTGTGTGTGTGTGATTGTAACAAACTTTAAAACACTTCTATTCTGGTTTAATGTGCAGAGGACACTACAGGTAGTCAAGTCACATTTAATTATATAGTGCTTTATACAATAATAAACAGGAAAATAACAGATTCCATAGCTGTTTCCATCCAATGTTGCAAATTTAACTTTTGCACAAAATTGGAATATCACATAAAACATTTATGAATAAAGCACAGTTTCCATCCACGGAGATGAAGAAAAAAACCTTTAACTTCCTGATAAACTGGTGCCAATTTCAGAATGACCAAAACAACATTTTAGATGCTGTGCAACGAGATTGTTCCACTAGTCCAGTTATCTGGTTAGCCATCACATTGCACAAGTCACATGACTTCTTTGATGCACATTGTGGAATTTATTTGGTAAATGTATTTCCATCAAAGTTTATGCGCAAAAGTTTTTTTACATGCACATTTTTGGAATTTATACACTTTTTTTTTTTTTTTGCGATATCCCAAAATGCACATGAGAATAGGTGGATGAAAACATAGCTCATGATGCAAACTTCCTAGAATATGACACAAATTTAAATTCTGGTCACAGAAAAGACAACAGCATCATTATTAAGCTCAAGTCAGTTAATGGCTTGTTTCCACTGAGCAGTATGGGTCAGTACTGTACAGTACAATACAGTACAGTACGGTACGATTCGGGACGGTACATCCTGATCCAGCTTGCGTTTCCACCACCAACAGTAGCCTTACTTGGTAGGTGTGGTGTATGCTGGAAAGTAGTGATCGACGTCATTCTCACGCAATGAAGAAAACGCAACACTGTGTGTATGTGTGTGAAAATATAAAATTAAAAGATACACTCTTATATTTTTGTGTTTGCGCACTCTGATGTAAACAAGCCCAAAACGCTTGAGCAGCATGGCGGAACGAGTGAAGGCGATGTTTCATTCCCCTTGTAGCACCCGCAAGTGACGATTCTCTGTCAACCAATCAACGCTCTGCAGTGAGTCTAGCTCCACCCTTTAGGTACCGAACCCTACCCATAATTTATCCCTAATATCAGAGGGAAATGATAGTTGAATAACAAGGGTGTAGAAGCACCTAACTTTGGTTGTAAGGCTAAAATTTACATTTCCTATAAACTTATCCCTCAATTCTGATTGGTTGATTGAAATGTTGTTCCAGGATCAACAAGGATGTTAATCCAGGAACATGATGCACTTGATGAAATCACGTTCACCACGGAGGGGTACCAAAAAAGCGGTACAGTACGGTTCGCTATTTTCGTACACTTCAAAACTTCTGACAATGAAAATGGATATAATTGCATACCACACTGTACTGTACTGAACCCTACTGCCCAAGCCATTAGTGTTGATTCAGTTCACTATATGCTTGTATTTGTGAAACCTGTTTGGAAACAATTATTGTTTTATTCCTGTTTGTTAGTGGTACTGAAATTACACACTTGTCTGAAGGGATAGTTCACCCAAAAAAGTCTGACATCATTTACTCACCCTGTGTTTCAAATGGTTTCTTCCATAAAATGAAAGTCAGTAGGATCCAAAACAACTTTTCTTGTCAATCTTGAAATATCTATCTGAAAAAAGAAAGTCATACAGCTTTGGAAAGATCTGAGGGTTAGTAAATGATAGCAGAATTTGCATTTTTGGGAGAACTATTCAATTAAACTCTAATGATGGCTCATGTAAATACACTCACCAACATGTTTATACAGAAAACAGATATAAGCGCGCACACACACACACAAGTGCGAACAGAAGCATTGATTTCACAAGAGGATGCATCCACACCCCACTGACCGAGACATACAGAGTCTGCGTGGTTCTAGCCCGCAGAGCCACATGAAATCACAGGAGCGAGAGGAATGAGAAAGAGAGAGAGGTGGTCAAAACTGCTGAAGTAAGTTTTCACAGAAGGCCGTGGAAACACGGATCGCTGAGATGAGCTGGCAAGGCTGCGGCTGCACCGCCACTGCAACAGTGTGATAGTTTACATGCTTCTGTAAATGGCTGAGAGACACTCTGATTAATGGCTGCTTCTCTGCTCCCCTCCCAGCCAAACAGGAATCAAGTGTATCAACACTTTTAGCACTGCAAAGTGCCAATTAATTGTTTGCCAGAAGCACGTGTATATATGTCTCACAACCTAGGGGTGTTTCGCTTCACAAAAGCTCTTTTATTGCAGAGATAGTCAAGCGGAGAAAAAATTTGGCTGCATTACCCCAGCAACAGCATAGAGTAAACTAGAAAAGCAAAGTTCGGCAAGACTAACAAAGTCTCGCCTGAAAGTTTAAAAAGCCTTGAGGACTGAACGTTGTTTAGGCCTCAAGTTTTCTAATGGAAGATAGATAGATAGATAGATAGATAGATAGATAGATAGATAGATAGATTTTTCTATGTGTTTTGTTTTCTTTCCTTAAAAAGAAACTACATGCATTCATGGCAGCTTCAAAAAATAAATTAATTGCCAATATTTTACCTTATTGAATGGCCTTACATATTTTTATTATTTGCATAATATCTACATAAAATATAATTTTGTTGCATCAGCGTTTTCTGGGGCAGAACTAGCCTTAAGGTAAAATTGTGAGTTTCATGATTTAGAAAATACAGCATACTGAATCAGAGCAGCCTAAGTGACTGTAGCTTGAAAGTTCTTGGATATACTGTCAGAAATTTCTCATGGAAGTCTGTGGGTTATTTTATCATCCACTAGTAAAACTGTTTGTCCTTTAGAATAGAAAAAGACAAACTAAGGCAGAACAGATTGAAGGACTGTGCCGAGTTTGGTGGCTGTGGCTCTGTTACAAGAGGAGTGAGCAATAATAATTGGCTTATGACTTTGTCATATATACTGATCATTCTAGCAGTTAGATCGAGTTTTAAATGGACCCTATCACAACAATAGATCAGTTTCAATCAGTAATCCTTTAGATAAACTTAATTACTGGAAATACTAGAAGTTTAAAGGGAGAATTCACCAGAAAAATGAAGATTCTTTCATCATATTTATATTAATGATCTCTTTACTTGAGATTTAATTTACTCCTTTACTAAGACCTTAGCATTGATTTAAATTACTGTATGCATTTACACAAAAGTTTGGGGTGAGGATGTTTTTTTAAAAAAAATTATTATTTGCATAATGTATTATATATATAAATGTATTTGCGTAATATAAGGAGTCTCACCAAAGCTGCATTAATAGGTGCTTTCGCACTGAAGGAACATTTTCATATTTAGAACTATTGGTGGAAGTTCCCACTTTTTGGTGTGTTTTCACCGCACAAACTAGGAGCGTATTTAGTTCTAGGAACTCCGTTTGGGGGAACTAATTTAGTTCCTACTTCAGAGTAGGGTCTAAAACAGTTCTGTAGGAACTACCGGTGATGTAAGTGTATGCTGATTGGCCAAACACATACGAAACACAGGCTACCTGGCATTTTAAAAGCCATGTAAAAATATTTACTCCATGCACATGGAAAACAGAGATAATGACATTTAGACATTTAGATAACGTCTGCAGTGTTTTTTCTTTTCTCAGCCTGGATGATAACACTACAAGTTGTCATAGGAGATTTAGGCAGATTTTCATGCTCTTTCAATTGCGTAAATTGTGCGTTTACATTCCATCTCCGTTATCAGGAAACCCATGACACACAACAAAAACAGCTCCGAACATGGCGTCCATTCACCAGTTGTTGATGCAGCGAATGAAGACGTTGCTGTTGGCCGCTTCTGAGTTCCCACTGCCAGTGCGCAGGCCCGAGGGAGAAATTGGTTCTCTAGGAACCAACATGCTGGCTATTTCCTACAGCTAAGTTCCTAGAACTACGCAGTGCACCTAATTTGATCAAAATAAGGCAAAAACAGTAATATTGTGAAATATTATTTATATGAACATTATTTCAGCAGCCATCACTCCAGTCTTCATTGTCAAGATCCTTCACAAATCATTCTAATATTCTGATTTGATGCTCAAGAAATATTTCTTCTTATTATCAATGTTAAACAGTTGTGCTGCTTAATGTTTTTTTGAAACCATGATACATTTCTTTTCTGGATTTTTTAATAAACAGAATAGAAATCTATAGTAAAATTATAAATGAGTGCTTTTACATGCACATTCTTAAGCCAATATGCTTAATAAGCCAAAAACGCATTGTGGTCATGTAAACACGGTAACCAGTTTTCTTTTAGCGGAGTAAGGTCATAAACGGCGTAAGCATAAACTGGTTGACACAGGTAGTTTTTTTGCCCCTTACCCTGATTTTGCGCAGCATGTATATGCAATAACCCGCTTTCTGTCGGCTTATTGAAGTGAGCATGTGTGCTACGTGACAGGAACGGGCGGATTTAAGTGCATCTAGACAGAGCAAACATTTTGCAGTAAAGAAATAAGGAAATATATCACAAAAGCAGACTCTTTCATGACTCAGAAAATGATAAAAATGTGTTCTCATCTCCTGCAGCAGAAGTAGAAGTGGTTCAGTCAACACGCTGCATTTATGACTGCATGAGAGGATAATACACTCTTAAAAATAAAGGTGCTTTAAAAGGTTCTTCATAGCGATGCCATAGAAGAACCATTTTTGGTTCCACAAAGACCCATTCAATCAAAGGTTCTTTAAAGAACCATCTCTTTCTTACCTTTTTATAATCTGAAGAACCTTCTTTCACCACAAAGAACCTTTTGTGAAACAGAAAGGTATTTCATATGTGTTATATGCGCAGCAGTAGTATTCGTACATGCTCAAAGCAGTATGTTTATTTATTTTGATAAGTGTCCTCGTACATAGAGGCCAGACACCAGCCCTCCAGTTGCATCCTAGGAGAAATGAAAATGCAGTCAGACAGGAAGTATCAGTAGTCTCAGAGAGGAATTGTTAGTGTGAGTAAATCGGGAAGGAGTGTTTGTATGTATGTGTGAGGGAGTACTGTGTACATGTGCTTATGATCTTAGAGTGTCTGTGTGTACTTAACATCTGATTGGATGAGGATCACAGAATACTTACGACTTGTTTTCCCATGCACACTCGAGGTTTCAAAGTGCCCCGCAGGTGTGAGTTGTTTACACGTCTGCATATGTGCGTACTGTCATACAGTCCCGCGCGTCATCTTTTATCCCGATCCGAAACATCACTGTACAAAGCACCGCCGCGGCTGAGCGCTAAAACTTTATGACACATGCGAGAGGAGGATCTCTCCTCTACCATCAGCAGCCCCATCATTCCCGATCACATCCCATCAGATCTCATCTAGCCCTGCAGTCTCTCACAGACCACTCGAATACGGCCACGCACAGATCATGTCCTTGGCAGACGGCTGCGTTAACTCTGGCGTGTAAAAATAAAGTGTGAAAATAAAATGGAGGTTGGGATTAATTTGCTGCGATACGTGATGTGACCTGTACGGAGTGATGTGTCGGCACCAGCTCCCCATGTGACCCCTGCTCGCCCCTCTCGACTCGCTTAGCCATGGGTAGAATATTGACTGCCACTATCGATTTACCTGTACAAACATTCAGCCTTGAACCCCATAGAATATTTCAGTAACCTGGGGGGCTTCTCTCCCCCGAGCCTACACATAAATCAGCCACTACACAGCAAACACAAAGCAGGCGAGTTAGCATACTATTAGTCATGTCTCTGACCACTGGAGCCAGCTGCATTGTGCGAGCAGCGTGCATACGTGTGGAGGAGTGTGTGTGGGACGTGTGCATGTGACGTCAAAAGCTCATTCATTGGTTCAAGTCTTGAACAGCTGTAATGTGTGCAGATGGCTAAAATTGTCTTAAATGTTGAGCTGAATTTTTTTTTATGTTAAGTCAGAGAGGATGCAATTATGAACGTGTAAAAATGATCATATTGACATTTATTTTGCATTTAAATTCTTTTAGTATGCTCCTCTGCATCATAGCAATGGATAAATTATTGCATTTATTTAAGTTTTATACATTTTAATACATTTTTAAATGGTGTGTTTAAGAGTGTTGTCAAATTAGTTTGTAATCTTATCTTACGAACTATTGGGTAAAGTTCAAGCCTGATGCATGTTACATATATTTTTTATTTAAACCACTTTGAAGTCTGTCAGACCCTAAACAAACATGGGGGTAGAAGCAACTCGAAAGTATTGTACACAAGCATAGCCTTCTTCATTTAAACAGACAGCTTGAGAAAAAGAGAACCTTTTTGGTTCGATATGTGATATCTGGTCTTTTTTAAGTGGGTGAGTGTCATAACATTGCACAACGAGCATTTATTTATGTAAAAGTCTTGGCTCAGTGCATCTCTGAGGCTGTTTTACTTGGATTCAGCATGGCAGTTTGAAATCCCAGGACCAGAACAATAATGGGAGACAAGATGGGGATGAAAATGAGGCTGAGCACACACTTCTTACAGCAAAGATCGGAGGACTTTGTAACCTAAGGCATGCAGAAAGACTGCAGCTCCTCTTTGAGGTTACTGAATTTATAAATAATGGAGAGAAAAGTTAAAAACGAGTTGTAACACAGACCTTATTGTGGTTGAGTACTGACGGATGCACTTTTGCTGCCCATGGTGAAGCAACAGAATAAAAAAACCATGTCAGCCTATCTCCCATGTGACTGCCTAAAAATAAAATATTGCTACGCGTCACATTATATTAGCACAACATAGCTTAATTCTTCCTAGAAATAGATATGCTATAAACATCGGATAAAATATTTATTTAGCAATGCTGTTCTTGATATGAACTTGGTATTAAAGTATACCAAGTGGTAAAGATAAATGTTTACTGTTTATTTATTTATTTTTCAGGCAGAATAAAAAAAAAATCACCTGAATGTGCGATGCATCCTGAGCTTTGATTTCTAGAAAAGCAGGCACACAATGCATTCAGTATTCAGGGGCATTTTTGGATATACAAAAATGCTGATAGTGATCAATAAAAAAAACAGATTCAGTTGTGCTTTTGACCATTACTTAACTTCACTTTAAAATGGCATTATTTTAATAAGCACACTCTAGCTCACTAATACTGAATCTATTAATTTCACACTTGAGGATGGATGTGTTTTAACGAAGATTCCATCCAGTGTGCACACTGACTTTTATTCTTCTTATTATTATTTATCTTTTATTTTTTCATATAATAAAATAAACATTTAAAAAGCATCCGATTCTCAAAAATACACACCTGTTACAAAGTTCAATCATTATTTACACAGAGATGAGTTCCTTGCGGTCATCTTGAGTGACGGGCAGTGTGAAGTTTCGTCTGTCAGTAAAGGACATCAGGCACATTTACTCCAGGAGCAGATCTGGGGGAAAAAAATCCTGCGGGGGTTTTGTGCTCTGTAATTTTTGGTCAGAAAATTGACCTGTAGATTAGTATCGAGGATGTGCAAGTGCCACTAGAAACTCCACTCGCTCCAAAGAGTCTAGGTCCTCAAGTCCCGGCTTTTTTCATTTCTATATTATTAGCACGATGAAGACATTCATGCAGACTCAGTATGCATTGCATTCTCAATATGATAATTAATGAAAGGTTTACGTGCATGCTTCGACAATAAGAAACCATAGACAGAATTTTTATATTATTATTATAACAATTTGAAATGTCAATTCTAATTTCGTAGCCTGTCTAAGTGCTTTGGTAGTGCTCTGATATCCTTAATCGGTGTTTTTATTAATAAAGCGTTAAATTAGTTTTCTAAGTCATGTCAGGGTCATCATGTCTTCGTAATTACAATTACATACTAAAACCATCAGATAGCCTGTAACTAACTTCTGTTTTGGAATTACCGCTCTATGTGAACACATAGAGTTTAGAATAAATCCATCCTTATGCCGAGTAGAGATTTAAGTACGTATGGTTTTTCTTTTCTGTAATGTTTGCATAATCAGATTTTCTTGAGAATTTCCCCAATGGTGATGGCTGCTCTAGAGTTTGTGTGGAGTTTATGTTAGCTTGCTCACTCTCTGTGCTGATGATAAGGTACTTAGCCGACTGCTGAGCCTAGTTAACGCACTGTACAGCTCTGTGTGAGGAACGTATGGCCCAGTTATTGGATTTAGTTACATTTCATTAACATCATGGCAACGCTGAGGATCAGTAGCGTTTTGTGTTACTTGCACCATTGATCTTGGCTTTTCACACCAAGATAACTTGATCGTCTGATATTTTTAGATATATTGCTCACTGAACGCCAGAGGCTATTCTATATATTTTCATGCATGTTTCCAGTGATTCACAAACACTTTATTGATGCCTTGTTCTTTAAAAGCTCCACTTTTCTTAACTGCACTACTCTTGTCTCGGCTGAAATAGTACAGCCACCCAGTGTGTTAGCCACTAAAATTAATTGTCACAATTTTATTACAGGGGAAACAATAACAACTCAACATACACATTGTTTTTGTGCCAGTGCATCTGTCAGTGGCAATCTGCCCGACCAATAATTACCATTTTTCATCATAGGTCCACATGTTTTGTTGTATAACAGCAGATGAATGGGTTATCTCTGGGGTTTTGCTTACAC
>JAFVLL020008609.1:0-66118 GCA_021397915.2 Tor tambroides
CACCAGTACTTTTACTTGTAATTGAGTATTATTTCAGCAATGTAACAGTACTTGTACTTAAGTACAAATTTTCAGTACTCTTTCCACCACTGTTCGCGATCACACGTAGCCTGTACTACGGAGCGGCACTACTTGCCACACATTTCACAAGATTAGATGTTTGTCAGTGGTGCTCAGGATCTGTAAATCATTCAACATCGTCCTATCGGTCATCTCTCCTTACCTCTCTCTGTTTATATGGTAAGTGAATTTTTATGTAGGCTACGGTAATGTAACAGGGAACTGCTACCAAGCGGCTAACCATGTCCCTTTTGTGGCTCCGTACAATGCATTATTCGTTTTCCGTGCCTTTCCGAATACGGATTCGCTATTCGGGCACATCCCTAATCACTACTTCTAGCCGTTTCTCCTCGAGTGGCTCACCCAGGGATGTGTCTCTGTTATGAGACGTAACCTTCGCATCCTAATACAGGCTTGTACAACATCTGCTTTGATTTACAGTCCTGTTCTGCAGTCCCAACGGCTCCACCTATGATTGGAGGGTGTTAGCTGATGTGTAAAGTTAACTGCCATACTAAGACCTCACTAACCCACCCTCCAGCTCTCTCCGGGAAAGAGTTCTGCTACTAAAGGATGTTTTACAATTCTGGTTAATGGCTGTATGTGTGTGAAAAGCAGGAAGAACAGGGAATTCTTTTGCAGACAGTTTGTCGGCCTCCGAACTGTGCACTGACACTTATGACTGTCATTAGAGGCACTGTATAAAAACTGAAAAGTCCTAATTTGACATGGCAGTCACTGAGGCATGCACAGGGAAAGATGTCCACTCAGACCGAAATATCTTAATGGTCTTGGGAGCGAGTTCATAATTGCACCAGCAGAGGGAGCTGAAAGGAGCTCTTGGACAATCTGGTCTCCTTCAACTAAAAGTGTGCTGTCATTATTCATTTATCTGTCTGTGTGGGGGTATGCACACTAGTGTGATCTCCATTAGCAGAGGTGAGCTTTGAGAATGTCAGTGTTGCATATACTGAGCGACACGCCAGCGCTTGGGAAGCTCTGATTTAGAAATGCAGGAAATGGAATTTCCCTGTTTGTGTTGAGGTGCTGAGGCAAACCAGATTACTGCAAATGCCTGCACAGTACATGTCATGAAGCTGTTTGAAAGGCAAAAAGGGCTAAAAAAGGTTCAAAACAGCACGCTAAAAGTCTTTGACTTTTTATTATAAATATATTGATGGAATATAAAAGCACAGATGACTTTACACATTGGTCTAAAAGCAGCATCGCGCCTTGGGCAAGTTCACCTGTGAATTTCATGGGTCGTTCCAAACCTGTGATTTTCTTTCTTCTGTGGAACACAAAATGAAATATTCTAAGGAAGAATTTGTTTAAAATGAAACACACACACAGCAGTGAGTAGTGAACAACATGCACACACACACACCGTGAACACACACCCGGAGCAGTGGGCAGCCAATGCTGCGGCGACCGGAGAGCAGTTGGGGGTTTGGTGCCTTGCTCAAGGGTCTCACCTCAGTCATGGTATTGAGGGTGGAGAGAGTGCTGGATATTCGCTCCCCCACCTACAATTCCTGCCGGACCTTTCGGTTACAAGTCCGACTCTCTATCCATTAGGATTACCTCATATTTTTGCATTATGCATTAACCTGAGTATTTTTTTACAATACATAAAACTTCATAACAAAATTCTAAATACATTCTCTGAATGTGAATGTTACTATTTATTCTGCTTTCAAGCAAAACTACATTGATATTTTTACTGGAAAACATTGTTTTTTTTTTCTCCTGTGAAAGATGCACTTACGTAACTTCTTATTTTAGTTTCACATAAGAAAATCACTTGGATTTTGGAACACCATGAGAGTAAGTGCAAATGAGTGATTTTCATTTTCTGGTGAACTATCCCTTACATATAGTGTAAGATTCTTACAAAGGCTTAAAAAGTGAGTCATTGTACCACAGTAACTGCCCAATTTCCTTAATTAATGAATTCAAATTGGAGAGATCCTTTGTGAGTCATATAAGCCATGTTCTGAATATCACAATGTTCTCTCAAAGTGAGTGCAAGCATTCTTGGTCAGGAATGAAGTTTAAGCTCATAACAGCCATTTCATCTTGAATTACCAATTGGTATTCAAAGACGAGCACTTCCTGTGCCTCAGGAAATGACATAATGTGAAAGGTTGAAAGGTGACACACTAATCCTCTCCTGTTTTTACATCATCTCTGACATCTTTGATATGCTGCACATGTCACTTTGTAGAAGATAGATGGCAAACACAACTAAAAATACAACTGAATGAGGTCAAAGGCTCTTATGGGACCTGAATTCAGCAGCAAGTTAATGCACAATCATTTGCATCTGTTCCGAATACAGTGCGAGGGCCAGCAGCCTGGCACAGCGGCGCCACAGAACGAAAACTCAAAGAAACAATCAATTACAAGCCCAAGACTTTGCCATTTTTCATGGTGTGTTGAGGTACGAAATGTGAAATATCAAAAAGCTGCAAAAAAAAAACAAAAAACACAAGGAGCAAAAAAATACAAGCAAAATGAAACAAAAATGACTAAGCACGTGAGCATGTTGTACCTCGCACGAGCTGAATTATGACCCGACAAGCTGAGAGGACATTCTGCATGCACGGAGCGCCCATGCCCCGCAACCAATCTGACGCCTAATTAATCCTGAAGGTCTTTTAGTTCCGCCCCCCTCTCTCTCGTCCTGTCTTTAGGTCCATTTCTTTACCTGCTCATTCCTCATACGTCCAGATCAGTTTCAGCCTGTAGATAAACAGCACTCACACTTACAGTGCTGCGCTAGGCCAGAGCCTGAAGGCATGCGTGTGTGTTTATGATAAAATACTAGGCATATGTGAAAGCAGAAGTCATTTGTTTTAATGTGATCCTTCTTACAGTTGTTTAATGAATGCATATCTCATGCATGTACATTTACTGGGTGTATATGGATGGAAGCATGGACATTTCCACTGTATGTGAAGTTATTGTGACTTTCTGTTGGATGTGCAGTGATATTTTGTTAATGAGGCCAAAGGTTCTGTGTAGTTTTGAAGTGATGTAGTGATGTGTGAAGCAATTGAACATGAGTGAAATCTGCATGGGGAACTTTTTTTGGCCACACATGAATCTTCCATTCACGCGGATTCCAATTTAATGCCTGGATTTGCTTGTAAAATTTTGTCAAACAATAGCATTGCTATTTATACATGCAGCATTTTGGTTCACGCCACTGAAACAGGTTGCAAGTTTGTTCAGAGAAATTTAAATATTACCTATACGATATTTTTCTGTGATTTAAGAATCTGTGATCACATATTTAGACATTAGATCAAAAGTTCATGTAAATGAACAATGTGTGTTCTTTCTCAGTTACCCGCAGCGAGATATCCTGTTTATTTGATAGCAAAAGTCCAAAGAATAAAAAGACTACAACATAAAAAAAAAAATACACAAATGCAAAAGTTCAATCTGTAGTTTTTGCAAAAGCCCTGGAGCTGCTGCAAAAGTCCATTGGATACCAAAATACATGTTTTTTTTTGTTTTTTTCCCCCCCCATCCATGGACTTTTTCTTCAGCTCTTGTAAGCACAGTCATTTGAGTTGGATATTCAAGGATTTACTGTAGTTACTGTAGCTTACATTTAAAAAACTATATTAATTGATGTGTGTTATCAATAATACATTTAATTATTTGTTGAACATCAGTGCCGTTTTATAGAAGCCATCAGCAAAAATTTTTCATGGTGTAAGTGTGACACCCATGTAAAATACAGACAGTGAATGGACAATATGTGATCACATGGGTATCACACATTTACACAATGAAGAAATGGTGAAAAACCACACTTCACATATTTCATGTGATTTTAACAGAAAAAGAGTCACATACTACACATTTGAAGTTCATGTGTGGTTATTTATTTATTTTTTTTTCCTGTAAGGGGTATAGCCTTCTTTCTTCTGCAGAACACAAATTAAGGTATTTTGAAGAATGATGGTAACCAAACTGCTTTGGTACCCGTTGACTTTCATTGCATGAGCAAAAAAAAAACAAAACAAACAAAAAAAAAAAAACAACACAGACATTTCTAAAAATATCTTTTTATTTTTCACAGAAGACAGACATACAGCTTTGGAACCAGGTGAGGGTGAGTAAATGGTAGAATGTTTGAAATTTTTAGGTTTGTTTTTAGGTGAACTCTCCTTTTAACCCTATACCAATAACTGTAATGCATGGCCTCTCATTGCTTATAGCTTTATATTACATAGAATGAGTGATCTCATAGTTTTTCACAAAATATTATAAAGTCAGTTTTGTTAAAAACAGAAAGGCTTCAGGTTACCAAAGGATACACATGGAAACCACGAGGTTGGCGAGATGGGAATCTGGGAGTCTCTGTGGAGGCTTAGCATTTAATGCCTAGCCATGTGAGCAGTGTAAATGGATAGGAGTAACTAGATGTAGCCTACATGCACATACACAGTCTAACTGGACATAAGGTCATGTAAAAGGCCTTGTGTGTTCAAACAGGTTCTTCTGGCCTCTATCTTCCACCTGGTTCAGTGAGATAACCCCCCCCCCACACACACACACACACTCAGGCACTGTCTGTGATTTATCTGAGCCCGTCTGCTAGCTGAGTGTCTATGGCGCAGTAATGAACTTGATTATGGTTTTAATGAAGTGTGAGCATCTCATTGGGAGGTGATTATGAGCATGCGCGTTGATCGCAGGAGACTGTCAGGTGTGAGAGATGATGAGTGTTTGTGGGTGTGTGTGTGTGTGTTTAAGACTGCCATCAATCCAGATGATTACAGGGGAAGAGGAAGGCAGTTCAGCAGTCAGAATTCAGGCTCAGCAACAGACCTACAGAATCAGGGCTTTTCCATGTGCCACTGAAAGCATCAGGAGGTCAAATTAAATGTTATAGCTATGTAATATTCCATTAATTTTATATGAGGTTTACAATTTTTAACAGTACTTAAACATAATTAAATAATAATAATAATAATAATAATATTAATAATAACAATAATAATAATAATAATAATGCAACACTTTTGAACTTTCTATTCATCAAAGAATCCTGAAAAATGTATCATGGTTTCCTCAAAATATATTAAGTAACACATCTGTTTCCAACTGATAAGGAATATTCAAAATCTGCATATTATAATAATTTCTGAAGGATCCTGTGACACTAAAGACTTGAGTAAATTTAGCTTTGCATCACAGGAATAAAATATATTTAAAAATATATTCAAATTGAAAAGAGTTATTTTATACGATTTCACAATATTACTGTTTTTACAGAATGGTACAGTAGTAGAACAAGCATGACAGCTTCAAGTCTAAATTAAAATGTCACTGATTGGAGCTCATTTAATAATATATTATTACATATTAAAGTTGTATTTCCTATAAATTAAAGAAAAATATTTTCTGATCTTTTTATTTATTTATTTATTAATAACTTGCATGTCTGGGATAAAGTTTCAACAAGTCAAAGCTACAGTATTTATAAATCTGTAACCTGCGGTAACAGAGGTGCCAGCAAAATGTAGGACAATACATTTTTTGGTAATTAACTAAAAACAACTGTATTCACATCATTGACCAAGAACATCATTAAATGCCAATTCACACTGTGCCAACAGATGCAGACAAATGGCAATTGTTTTGTTTTAATACGTTTTGAAATAGGTTACACTTTATTTTAAGGTGTCCTTGTTACAGTGTAATTATACATTTAAGTACTGAGTAATATTAATTAACTACATGTACATACTATATGGTTAGGGTTTGGCTTAGGGTTACTTGCATGTAATTATGCATAATTTATTGTTATTATAATAGTAAGTACTGTACATGTAACATGTCTAACAAGGGCACCTTAAAATAAAGTGTTACCGAAATACCTATTCTAGGTTAATCTTGCCATTTAATAGTGTATCATATATCTAAGAGTTCTCACCACAAAAATATAGAAATTGCATCTCATATGCTTTAAAAAAGTCATGGGATTGCTTTGCAGCATGTGTGTGTTTGTGCTGAAAGAATGGAAAAGATTTTTATAGGTCATATTTTGCATAGGGATGAGACAGTTCCTGATAATGATAACCTTTTGGGTGTAAAGTGCTCCTATTATATTTCAAAACGTTATCATAGAAAGACAAGCAGAGAGAAAATTGCACTTAAAGCTGCCATGATTTTTTACTAAGCCAGTTTAATGCAGACATCTGCAAGTTGTTTCACTGTAGACTGTAAACACTACAGCTCTTGTGATGCTATCACAACATTGCTTGGTTTGTTTGTTTGAGCGGCCCGCCAATCACTCCTCAAATAATGCACAGAGGTATTGATTAAGGAATAACTGACAATGGATTAATGCACACCTGAGGTTGTAATGAGGCCATGACGCAAAGCAGCATACATGAAATATTTATAAAACAGTAGGCGAAGAATCAATCTGGTCTCAGGACAAAAATGTACCTCTGGGAACTTTTTTGCATGACATGAAATACGTACTGCCATGTAGGTTTTGTGACATATTCGATGTTAAATGTCCACTGGGTTGCACTAAAAGAGTGTTTGTTTGTTTTTCTTCCCTGGAACAGATGAACGTACATATGGTGCGCTTTATATGACTTTGGTTTTGTAGGTGTCACCGCAGGTGACTTGAAATCTCCATTGAGTGGTGCTATAAGTCTAATGCTCTGTGACGTTTTAAAATAACGCACCATCTGCACTACAGCTAAACCTACCCGATAGCATGAACAAAGCAAATGTGATGAAATGCAATGTGAAAAGCGCAATCACGAGCATGCCTTTGTAGCATGGTTTTCGATCTCTCATCATTCAGCTCTTTCATTGTGAGCCATGTTTTTCACGGGATTCGTACCCAAGTATTCGGCATCCAAAGTCCAATTCCGTGCTGCTGAGCTACTGAGCAAGACTGTTACGTCCGGAAAGAGAAACATATGGAGCTGTAATCATAACTGTGTACAAAAACGATTAAAGTCCTCAATGATTTACCGCCTGTAGTGTTTATTTCTATTGGAAAAACTGCAGTGATATGTACTTGTTGGTACGTATTTCACGTCTTGTGAAAAAGTTCCCACAGGTACGTTTTCGTCATGAGACCAGGTAGTGAAAAATACAGTTTCTGAAGTGTAGATCCAATGGACACTTCTATCCTACAAGGCCTTAGAAGCTAAGGGGATGCTGTATTCAAAAAGTTTAGAAAAGATAACTGTGAGCTAGACTTTTGATTTGTTGATGCTTTCAATAAATTTGACACTGCAAAAACCTCCTCATTGTTATTGTTAGCTATCAGGCTGAGTTAATGTTGATGAACTTAATCAGTAAATAGCTAATGACAATGACCTTATGTGATACATCTAAATAATACTCTTTATATTCTTTATTAACAATATTTAAAAAAATAAACAACGCCTGTGATGTGGAGATCCTCTAGCAGGCGCTGATAATGTTAATCAATTATGCTCATAATGTCTGTTTCACACTTTGCAATCTGTATTCTCTCTAGCTCTCTTACCATCCTGCCATCTCTAATTTTTTGTGGCAGTCTTAATTAATGATTTTTGCTTCATGGCTGCTGGAGGGTTGTTTATATCTGGTGTGATTAAGTCAGAGGGTTAAAAACAGAGAGAGAGAGTGAGAGAGAAAGAAAGAGAGAGAGAGAGAGGGACAAAATAATCACCAAATGGCAGGCTGGTGGACAAGGTCACCTTCACGTGTATGAAAACAGTCTTAATTCACTCTGCTGGGGAAATTACCATGCTAGATTAGTCAAAGTCCATGCATACTTTCTGCATCCATATATCAAAAGTGCGGCATAATTCACTGAAGCAGAAAGCGAGACACCTACATGTTGTCGTTTCTCAATGAGAAAACCCAAAGGCCTGAGAAACCTACCAGACAAAATCCTAACATCATACATCCTCTTCTGTTTATGTGTTATTGTTCTGTATATGATTATTTCTGGTGCATAGTAATTCAATAAAACAGAAAGGCAAATTGGCTAATGTAATGATGATGGTTTTTATTGTCTCATTTTCCTTGCTAAATATCTGCCAGTGATGTTGAGCATATTAAGTAGGGATGTGCCCGAATAGTGAATACATATTCGGCAAGGCACGGAAAACAAACAACGCGTTCTACGGAGCCGCTAAAGGGACATGGTTAGCCGTTTGCTAGCAGTTGCCTGTTACATTACAGTACATAAAATGTCACTTACCACATAAACAGAGTAAGGAGAGATGACTGATAGGACGATGGCGAACGATTTGCAGATCCTGAGCACTATCGACAAACATCTAATCTTGTAAAATGTGTGGTAAATACTGCCACTCAGTAGAATGCACAGAGTAAGCGCGATAGCGAATCTCAAAAGTGAAAGTAACAAGCCAGCGCGCGTTTAGAAGCGGTTTCAATGCCCCACATATTAATAGCAGGTCCCTCATGGCCGCAATTTATATACAGTATAATTACCCAACGATATAATTGCGAGAAAGCATTGAAATATATTTTTTTCCTCCCATCTCGTATTTGTTCCCTTTTAGGGGTTCCGTAGTACACGTCATTTCCTTTCCGAACATGGTATTCGGATTCAGGCACATCCCTAATATTAAGTACTGTAATATGAACCTCACCATCTTAGTTTCCTCATATTCTCTTTCATAATTGCTTCTCAATTCCTACCATTATTTTCCCTCCATTTTTTTCCATGCAGAACTTCACTTCTCTCTATCATTCCACTATAATCGTTTCCCTATTTTTGACTTTGCTCTTTAAAGGTAACTTTCCTGCCCAACACTGCTGAACACACCTCATCTCTTCCTCTCTGACCCCACCTTTTAATACTCCCACTCTATTTGACTCCACCCTTTAACAACCCCTCATTGGCTGACCCTTATTCTGACCCCACCCTTTAACACTCCCCTTATTATGACTCTACACTTAACACTCCACTGCAAGAAGCAAATCTCACCGAATGGTTGACCCCACTGTTTAACACTTCTGATCTCTGTTTTCCACTCTCCCTTAAAATTCCTCAGTGGTCGGATAAAAACACCCGTTTTACCTTGTCAAAAACAGCTCTGTTCACAGTGACCCGTTTCAGTGCAAGTCTCTTTAAATGCTAATGAGTTCTGCTCACCCCTCCCCTCTTCTTCATGGAAGAGGAAAGGCGGTTTGCAAATAATCATAAAAAATATAAAAAGTGTTCGACCCACGAACAGTGGGTGATCCATCAGTTTGTTAGCAAAACCTGCCTTAAATTGTCCTTAAATTTATGTGCATTCAGAGGCACTTTACCATCAAAAACAAAACTAATCCACTGCATCCTCAGTGACTCTGATGCTGGGAGAAAATGAAGATTCTTATGTTCACTTTTACATCCAACTACAAGACACCTGCATTGCTTACGGGATGTTGGAGAAAATTACAGACAGCATACAACTGGCTGAGGGCAGAAATATGCTAATAAGGGACAGCCTGTCAGTGGCCGTGGGTGGGGCTTGAGCAATATGACGTCATATTGCTCTGAAAATCAAAACGCCTTAACTGGGACTGTGATTAAAAAAAAGGAGTGAATGGATTTTTATCACTGTAGGGCGGTTATGTCCACACACTGCTAAGACAAATTTATCTGCAAACACCACGTAAGTGTGAATTTTGCATCCGATGTCCCATTTAAAATTCCCTCCCCACCATTTATCACTCCGGCCATTTTTATCACTTTTTAATACGCTTCTTCATTCTGACCCCGCCCTTTGACACTTCCCCTCATTCTGACCCCAACCCATTCCATTCCCCTCATTCTCAACCATTTTTAACACCTCCTTATTCTGCCCTGCCTGTTAACACCCCTCCTGTTATGACCCCACCCATTAACACTCCCCCTCATCCTGACCCCCGCACATTAACACTGCCTCATCTTTCTGATCCCACCCTTTGACATTCTTCCTCATAATTACCTCACCGTCTGACCTCACTATCTAGCACTCCCCCTCATTCTGACCCCTTTTTTAACACTTCTCCTCCCTCTGACCCCACTCTTAAGCACTCAACCTCAATCTGATCCCACCTTATGGCATTCCTCCAGATTCGGACCCCGTTTTTCAACATCCTTGTCCCCAGAGTGACCATACCATTTATCACTCCTCTTCTTCTGACCACTTCCATTCAAGGGCACCTATTATGCAAAATACACTTTTACTTGTTGTTTGAACATAAATGTGTGTTGGCAGTGTGTACACACACATTTGTGTTCAAACAACAAGTAAAAGTGAATTTTGCATAATTGCATGTATTTTGCATGATTAAATTCCACTAAATCCTTTTTTTAATCCTCATAAATCATAAGCAGTGTCTCAGAGCAAGCCATTTGCAGAATCCGTAAAATGTGACGTCACATTTTACAAGCCTATGATGGCTGACAGACACTGCTGTATTAGCAGAGACCCCGCCCTGAGTGAGCCACACACAATCCACCATGTTTATCTCCATGCCAAAGCATTTAAAAGCAGCATTCAAGTAAGAAATGTCTTTTTATTAGAGGTACAGAAATCATTCATTCAAGAGCAGCGAGTGATTTTCTGTTTTTATTTTATTCTTTGGGTCATATTAACAGCGTAGACAGCAGTAGGTACTGTGTATTACGCTGCTGTCACTTAATACACAGATCTAATATAAACATGCAATTCCATTCCCAGCTGTTTACCTTCACAAACATAACTGACGATGTTGTTGTAACTTATGTGTATTTGACAGTTTAAGCACCATAAGTCATGAAAGAGAACTTAGTACTCACATGCTGTGTGACTGCCATTTTCTGTGCGCATGCTTTGCACATGCCCTCAGAAAATGTTACACTGATATGGCTTTAAAGCACATGATTTCAGTGCGATAGACATGATAATCAATACCAAACAGATGTCTTTTTAGCAGAGTATCTGAGATACAAGCTATAAAGGCACTTCCCTATTCTGGAAAAGGGGGCGGGGAGCAGCAGCTCATTTGCATTTAAAGAGACATGCAAGAAAACAGTGTTTCTGCTTCCACTCAAAACAGGCATTTTCAGAATGATATAATAAATGATCTGTTGGGTATTTTGAGCTGAAACTTCACAGAGACATTCTAGGGACACCTGAGGCTTGTAAAAAGGGGAATAATAGGTGCCCTTTAACACTTTCCCTTCTTAAGACCTTACGCTTTCACTCTGTCTTCCCCTTTTCTTATTCTGTAATATTTCCCAAGACCTTGCAATTTAACACTCCCCTTACTTTGCTTACTCGCCCCTTTAAGACTCCCCTCCCTTCATGTGCCTCCAGCCCCTATCTGACCCCACCTTTTAAGACCCCCCTCCCTTTCTGAACCTCCCTTAAACACCTAGCTCTTCAGTGTTATTTTTTCCTGTAAGCCTTCCCTTTTAAATACCAGCTGCAGAATTCAAGCACATAACTGGACTTTAAACCGTCTCACCTCACTCATGATTAGGCAGTGACTGATATTTAGCAGCATGCTGAGGTAATTTCTTCAGTCAAATACTCAGTGGCACAAGGTTATCTATACTAGTGGCACAGTCAGGACCTGCAGTGGCACCAAGAGGATAGCCCTCTGCTCAGACTCTGGCTTTTTTCTGTCCTAGCAGGGTCTGTGCGTTGACTTGGCAACGCTGCAGATATTTGTGACTGCGCTGAGAGATTAAGTGGCCAATCAACCTAACCATGCACTGCAATCATTCAACCTTATAACGTGGGCAGACTCCTGATGCCAAATCAGTTTGTCCTGCATTTAAACTTCTGAAACCAGAGGAATCGTGATGAAAAAGTGAAGCTGCTGACATGCAGACAAAGTGTTCCGGTGTGAAGGTACATTGTAAATTTTCTTATGCGTCCTTTTAGCTGAGAATGAATTTAGGAAAGCACTAGGGGGACTATGATCCCATGATTGATGGATATTTTTGGGGTGACTTAAGTCTTGCTTCGTACCTGGATCTCATATTACTGCTTCAATGTTATATTGACTTTCACAGAGCATGCAGGTAAATCCCTGCAGGGAGTGTGTGTGTGCGTATGTCATTATTTAGAGATGTGAAGAGGCATAGGGATGTGGGCAACAAGGCATGCAGCCTGGATGATGGTTCAATTTTTCATTTAAGAGGTGGTGGAGAAGGGTAGCCTGCAAGTTATTGTTCATATTTGCCTGGGGCATTGTGCTGCTATGGCCGGCTCTTCCTACGGAATATTCCATCTGTGCCAGAAATGCCTTCCACCAACCAGAGTCTCCCTGTCCTTCTATTCCACTCCAAAGGTGACCCTTATCTCACTCTCTCTTTTTGAAACTCTTTGTTGATAGCTTTCTTTCTTGACAGCTTATTTGTTTCAATACAGCATTAAAACCTCAAATTTGATTTGACATTTCCCCCAAATCCTCATAAATGTAATGGATCTGCATCAGGGTCAGAAGTTTACCAGAGGTCTGGGCATAAATGCCTCAATGTAGAAATCAGAATTAATTCTTCAGAGTGATTTCATTGATTTTTATGTTTATTAATCTTTATGTTTATCTGTTGGATGGATTTATTTATTCATTCATTCATTCATTCATTCATTCTCAATTGTAATTTTAATTATAATGTAATGCAGTCATTTAAATAATTGGAATAAATAATTTTGTCTTTATTTTGATTTTGAGGTGATATGTTGTCATTTTATGAAAGACATAAAATTTAAATGAACATTTCAATTTAATTACTTTATTATTATTATTATTATTATTATTATTATTAAGCAACATAATTTTGTTAAAATGAAACCTTGAAAGAAATACCGAAACATTAGGTCTATACTGTACATGTATTGCTAAACATTTGGATGAAGATTTTCACAAGACTGTGTTTTAGGCAGAAATGCCATTTCGTTACAGAAAAGCTACAACTACTAGTTGCTGCAATGCATGTTGTTAAAAGAAGTCACAGTTGCTTCAGAAAAAAAGGAAAAAAACCTCGGGTCTTGAGAGCAGTGTGACAGCAGCAGAGCTGGCAGCGGTTGCTATCAGCAGGGCCCTGCGGCACAGGAAGACACCCTACAGGCAGTGGTTTGAGCGCCATCCAACCCTCAGATCTCCAGACTACTGAGAAATCGTCATACAAGCTCAAACACACATGCACAAACGCTCATTCCACCGGCCAGATGATGCTGGATGATTTTGTGATTGAAAAGGAGGAACATTTCTAATTACATGTGCCTGTTTCTGTCATCATTTCTAAGAGACTCAACAGCCAACGCTGACTTTCAAGAATTTCCACAAGGAAGTGCATTTCTGGAACTAAACTAGTGAGGCAAATCCTCTTATAAATCCTTTTAAAGAGCGTGGCAAGCAGGAGAAAGGAGAAGTTTCTCTCCGGCAAACATGTGCAGGTTGTTTGGCTGCTGTAGTAGGAGAGGAAAGACAACATTCTCCCTGTCGGCTCTGTGCAGGAAGGGGCTGAATACTAATACAGCACAAGAAACACACACACACACACACACACGAGAGCTGATGCTGACATACACGCATATACATGCAGAAAAAAAGGTCACAAACACCACACAATAAACTGATTAGCTGCTTACATCCGTGAGTTCTTAAAAACTAAGGAAACTCTATTAATCATGGTGAAATCCATGGTAATGCAAGGTCACAGAAAGTACAATTAAAACAATGTAATCAACTCTTTCCCCGCCAAACACAGAATTTTCCGTTATTCATGAGACAACGTTTCCCTGTTAAACACAGAATTTTCCGGGTTTCCGTGTTTTGCACTTGGGGGCACTATTATGCATCTCTTGAAAGAGTCTAGAATGTGCCAATCAAAAACACAGACGAGGAAGACACAGAAACGACGGATCTCATACGGAAGCATATGCATATGAAAAATAATGCAATCATCAACACTGAACCACATATAAATGAAAACTGCCTAATGGTAGGAGTGAAATGTCTATCCAGGAAGTGATAAAGGACTGTGATGGAAGCCATCTACTGCATCTTTGCTTTGATAACAGTAGGGTATAACAGGGCTAAAGGCACCCCGGGGGTAAAAGGCAACTTTCATATTAGTTTCCTCTAAACCACTAGATGGCAGAACAACTTGGCGTAGCACTTTCCAAAAAAAAAAAAAAAAAAGAAAGAAAAATTGCTTTTCAAGATGCATGTGCAAATTTGGCTGATCCTTGATGCGATCGCGGGCAGCAGCGCAAAGTTAATTCTGTGCTTGCTTGATCTAATATTTGATATTTTTTTAATATGTTGTACTGTAGATTTAAGTAGCAAATGAGAATCTCCAAAATTATTGAATAGATTTTGAGACAAACATCTTAATGATTTTCAGTTTTGTTTAACAAAGCAACAGTTTTTTAAATAACAAAAGAATATGTAAAAGTATGGTATTTGGGAAAAACGCCCCTGCTGTTGGAGCTAAAGGCACAATAATTAACATGATAATTAATAGATGGCTGACTTTTCCATTTGTTGACATGATATAGTTAGATTCAGATTGTAAATATCATATATGATGTTAGGTTTCCATCTTAGTGATAATCACCATGTTTAGAATGAAACCATCATATTTAAAAACATGCTATTAATCATATAATAAAATACAATATCATTTGTTGTTACTGCTGTAAATCTATATTAAGTTATAATGGGAACTCCTTCAATGCTTTCAGAATCTTTGCTTTTTAAAATGATTGTGTGTCTGTATTTTAAAATATATATTTTATATAAACATACTTTAATGACAGTATATTTATTGGACAAAAATTAATTATTTTATCAAATAAGCAGAAAATAGTACAAACTTTGCTATAGTGATTGTATTGAACAAGTATTAACTTAGACATCATTTAAAAAAACAACAACATTATTATAGAATATTAAATAACATTAAATAAAGTATTATTCAACACTGCGTGACTTTTGCCCCATGCTGGTGAGTCTTTTACCCCATGTGTGGGGTAAAATGCCACCTTGTCACCGCATACATTTAGCAGATTTTTGAACAAAATAAATGACTTGAATGTTAAATACAAACGTATATTTTTTTCTGCAATCATACATTTTAGTCGCAGTGAAACGCACATTTTTTTCTTAAGGTTTGCCTTTAGCCCTGTTGTACCCTACTGAGTATGATCCAGATGATAAAAATGCGATTTTCTCAGCTTTTTGCTCAAAATGTTGCTTTTTTTATGAAACCTACCTACATTCAAGTGTTGATAAAAAAAGAATGCTTGAAGCTAGAATATAACAAATTCTTTTGTTGTTGTTGTTTAAAAGTAGAGGGTGTGTTCTTTATTTTGGTGTACATATATGTATATATATTATATATATATATATATATATATATATAGGTCATGTTCAGATATTCATTTTCTGGGGACCATGAAATTTCAGTGAAAATCATCAAAAATACTGGCGGTGGCTGGCAACTTTTTTATTTATTTATTTATTTTTTAAAATGCTGGCGGGGAAATAGTTAACTACAATATCACATAACTCAATTAAAATTTACAACTGATTGACATCACTATATGTTCATTAAATTTTGACTCCATATGGACACAGAAGGGATCAAAAACACATCTTAGTCGTCTAAGAAAAAACAAACAAACATTATTTTCCTAGTCTGATTGCTATTTACATATTTGACTAAATAACAGAAGAATGGGTCTGAGGATTGTTTGTCGATTTGCTCTGTGCTTTTTTCAATCTCCTCTGGGCAACAGATTGAATTAATGTTTATAGACACTGCCATGTCATACATGAGGAAACTAGAGATTGTGCAAAATAACAATACTTTTGCAATTTAGCTCTATAAACACATGGAAAGTTAAAAAAAAGAAAAAAAAGAAAAAAGAAAACTCATTTGTTGGCACATCGGCTTTCTCTCTGGAGTCAGAGGTTCCCAAATGATAATTTGCCTCATTTGCATCCTTTTTCCGTCTGAATAGATCTGTGAATAGATTCTGTTTACCTCTGGCCCTTTTGCTTTCCTAAGTACACACACATGTGTGTGTTTACACTAGATATGCCGTCCTGTCCTGCCCAAAGTAAATGTTAAAGCCCGTGTGCTAAAATAAACGCTTCCACCTTTTGCTCTGCGATATAGCCTAACCTCTCCCCCATAATCCATCTGTACTGCCCCATGCCTCCCCAAACATTATCTCCTCCCTCTTAATTAAGTCTTGGCCGGCTGTTCTGTATCCCAGCATTCCTGCTGCTTTGGTTATTAAGGCCCCGCCGTATGGAACGGGTGGCCTGCCAGCGGCTGGACTGGCACACTCACCTGGGGCAAATGAGGGCATTTGATCCTACTGGGCCGGTGTCCCGCTCTCGCCTCAGGTGCCAGCCTGAAGTTGAAGAGCGCCTGCAGGGCACACAGAGCCGCCTGCCTCTTCGCCTGCTTCTTACTGCGACCCGAGCCCTCGAATATCCTGCCATCCACTCGAATGGCCATGACGAAGCTGCGGTGTGCCCGTTTGCCCTGGACGCGCTCAGACAGGCAGGCGTATCGCAGGCCGGGCCGCAGGTCATTGAGCAGGACGACTGGGCTGGGCTGGGTAGCGGGAAGCGGAGGTGTTGGAAGGCAGGGATCTCCTTGCCTGGCCTGCACGACCATTAAGTCCAATGTGTGGCGCAAACGGAGGGCGCTAGACAGCAACTCGCTCTCGGCAGAGCGGCAGCCATCGGGCTCGAAGCCTTTGAACAGCGTGTCTGGGAAGTCGGCCTGGTCCGAGGTGAAGTCGGCCGCGGGGTTGCTCAGGCCCCCCATGGCCAAGTGAGCTTGCGAGGCGTTGGGAAATTGGATGAACGACTTCAAGGCCATCTCGGCCGCCTTCATCTTAGCCTTTTTCTTCGTAGGGCCGGTGCCCTCGAACGTGAGTCCGTTGACTTCCACGGCGATGGAAAAGAGAGGCGCGTGCACCGGTCCCGTCTGAGAGACCATCCGGTACTGTAGACCCGGTCTCAGCTCGTTCAACTGGACCAGGGCATTCTTTGGCGCATCGGACCATGCCAGTTTCTTGCAGTACAGACGCAATTTGCGCAAGTGTCCATTATTGTCCTCCTCCAAAGGTCGCTTGCGCTTGAGGCCAGGCGCCCCGTCCCTGGGCGAATCGGACAGGAAGAGCGTTTGGCAGTCAGACGGGACAATAGCGCAATCTTCCAAATTTCCTGTGTTGCGGTTCTCCTTGACCTCAGCACTGCTGGTGCCTAGGGTTGGAAGCAGAAATGACATATTATGACCAAGGCCCTCAATGAGTGCCATCTTCTACCCCAATCTGCGCATGATCTCGCACGACCTGATAAATGTCATATACAAGTTGATATAAAAACTGCCATTACATCCACAAAGCAACAGCTCCATATGAGAAAATCCACCTCTACTTAACTGTTGTAAAAATCCGAAGACAAATCCTCTAAAATGGGGCATTATTTGGCAAATCGCTCCGTAATCTCCCACAAAATTGGCTTGGAGTCTATACTTAAAGTGGGTACAAATCATCTCCCCCATATACAATGCAAAGGAGAGGCTCTTTTGTAATGCAGGAGAGCAGACGGTTATGAGATTTCAGCGTGTGAAAGACTGATCACACATTAAAGCCTCTATTTCACACCCCAACTATGTTGTGATGAACCAAATGAAATTCATCTGTGAAAATAAACTTCAACACATGGATGCAAGCCTAAATTGTGAGAAAGGACCGAAATGTTGTTTTTGTAGTCCTGCCCGTCTCCAAACCTTCTAGCATACTATGTATTGTGTATGTTCAAATCTAATCTAAGTCAATGTTATTTTTTGAAAGAGTTTGTGTTAGTGAATATGCATACTGACTCAGTGTGTCCTCGTCTTCTGTGCAATTGGCTGCTGGGCTCATATACTTGTAGGGGGCGATCAGTGCAGACAACATGTTCATTTTCTCTGAAAGGTAAAAAGGAAAAGAAAGTTTGTGTAAATACAACGCACACTATTAACATACATCATTTGTGTACATAAATGGTGCTTTCTTACAAAGTTAGAGTTGAAATCAAACGATGGAGTTATTCTTAGGCCCAAAATATATTCTGTGGTAATCAAATGAAAACACTAAATATGTACAATGGCATTACACAGTTGCAATGCCTCACTGTTTGCATACTTATATAGATTATGATTTTGGTCTTAGCGGCGGTGGAAACTGAATTTCTGGTTGAGTTGTTGATAAACCAAATTGTTTTCACAGCCTCGTTTGCCTCTACATCCGTGTGAGTGTGTGTGTGTTGTTAACACTACAGGTTCCTATTAGGATCTCTGCTGGGCTCAACCTTGATGCTGGGGAATTGACAAAGCTGCCTGGACTCATAATTACATCCCACCTTTCTCAGCGTCCCCTAATGATCAATAATTTTAATGGGCACACAAAAAAAGAAGCAGAGGTTTTATAGTATGTGTGTATAGAAGAGGGACACTGAGTGAAACGGGTGTGTACTCGCATAGGCCACATGAAACGTCCTGGGCGTGTAATGATTCAGAATGGGACGTGATCATTTTTCCAATTCTGACTACAGACAGGATAATAACAAATGCAAATTCTGACTAAACTGTTTTGCATTTTGACCTAGTTACATGAGACCTTAAACTCTAATAACCATGGCCCTTCAAGAAACAAACCTTTTGAATGCAAGTACACTGAGTATATTAAGCATACCCTGCTAAAAGTTTCACTTCTATCAATAAAATATTCATGACAAAAACTAAATACTGAAAAAGTTCAACTATCACACATTTCTCTTTTGTTAACAGTTTACATCAGTATTTTCTTGTATATGTCCATGTGCGTCTATACTGCATGTCTAAGTCTGTCTCTGTTATATGGGGCCCCTAGAGGCCCCAGGCATGATTATTGTAAAAACATGGTTGTGGGTTCATTTGACACAGTGTAGTGACTGAGGATCCCATCCCTTGGCACCAGAAAATTATAGAGACATGGGGATGGATCATTTTGAATGAGGGTAGTGTAGAGAGATTCTGCATGGGGCCCCAGTCATATATAGGCATCTGCTTTTTATAGAAATATGGGAGTAAGCTCTTTTGACTAGGGGTAGTGTACAGGGGCACCTGAGGCCCCCAGGCCTAGCTAGTCACCAGAATATTACAGAAACATAGGAGTAGGCCTTTTTGACTGAGGGTAGTATACAGAAATCCTGTATGGGGCCACAGTAATATCTCAGCACCTAATGATCATAGAGACATGGGGGTGGGCTCTTTTGACTCAGAACAGCGTGTAGAGGCATCTACCTAGCTAGTCACCAAACCTAGGTAGGAACCAGGATATTATAGACTCTTGGGGGGTCCAGGAGTAATGTACAGATGCACCTGGGGGCCCCAGACCTAGCTAGGCACCAGAATTTTATAGAAACATCAAGGAGGGTCATTTTGACTCAGGGTAGTGTACAGAGACTCTGCATGGGGCCCCAGCCATATCTAGACATCCGATTTTTGTAGAAACATAGGAGTGAGCTCTATTGAATCAGGATAGTGTATAGAGGTATCTTAGGGGCCCAAACCTAGCTAGGCACCAGATTATTATAGACTCTTAAGGGTGGGTCATTTTGCCTGAGGGATTTGAACCGGTATCCTGTATGGGGTCCCGGCCATACCTTGGCACCTGATTTTTGCAGAAACGTGGGAGTGAACTCTTTTGACCAAGTGTAGTGTACAGAGGCACTTGGGGGCCCCAGACCTATCTAGGCACTAGAATATTATAGAAACATCAGGGCGGGTTATTTTGACTCACGGTAATGTACAGAGACTCATGCATGGGGGCCCATTCGTAGACATCTGATTTTTGTAGAAACATGGGAGTGAGCTCTTTTGACTTTTGTAGAAACATGGGAGTGAGCTCTTTTGACCCAGGGGTAGTGTACAAAGGCACTTGGGAGGCTAGCAGATCTAACTAGGCATCAGAACAACAGAAACATTGGGGTGGTTCATTTTGAAAAAGGAGTAGTGTACAGAGACTCTGCATGGGCCCAAGCCATATCTAGACATCTGATTTTTGTAGAAACATGAGAGTCAGCTCTTTTGACTCAAACAGTGTATAGAGGCATCTCAGGGGCCCAAATCTAGCTAGGCACCAGAATATTACAGACTCTTGGGGGTGGGTCATTTCGACTGAAGAGAGATCCTGTATGGAGCCCCAGCCATACATTGGCACCCGATTTATGTAGAAACATGGGAGTGAGCTCTTTTGACCCTGGAAGATGTAGAGAGGCACTTGGGAGCCCCAGACCTATCTAGGCACCAGAATATTACAGAAACATCAGGGCGGGCTATTTTGACTCACGGTAATGTACAGAGACTCATGCATGGGGGCCCATTCGTAGACATCTGATTTTTGTAGAAACATGGGAGTGAGCTCTTTTGACCAGGGGGTAGTGTACAAAGGCACTTGGGGCCCCCAGATCTAACTAGGCATCAGAATATTATAGAAACATTGGGGTGGTTCATTTTGAAAAAGGAGTAGTGTACAGAGACTCTGCATGGGCCCAAGCCATATCTAGACATCTGATTTTTGTAGAAACATGAGAGTCAGCTCTTTTGACTCAAACAGTGTATAGAGGCATCTCAGGGGCCCAAATCTAGCTAGGCACCAGAATATTACAGACTCTTGGGGGTGGGTCATTTCGACTGAAGAGAGATCCTGTATGGAGCCCCAGCCATACATTGGCACCCGATTTATGTAGAAACATGGGAGTGAGCTCTTTTGACCCTGGAAGATGTAGAGAGGCACTTGGGGGCCCCAGACCCATCTAGGCACCAGAATATTACAGAAACATCGGGATGGGTCAGTTTGACTGAGGGTAGTATGCAGAGATCCTGCCATATCTAGACATTTGGTTTTTGTAGAAAAACAGGAATGACCTATTTTAACTCAGGACAGTGTACAGTGGCAGGTCCGGTCCCTCCAGATATCTAGGTACCAGAATATTATAGAAATTCGGGAATGAGTCGTTTGGACAAGGCCGTGTACAGAAATCCTGTTTGGGGCCTCAAAGGCCCCTAGAGGCCATATCTAGGCATCTGATTATCACCTGGATAGGGGGTGAGCTCTTTCGAGTCAGGACAGTCTGTGGAGGCCCCTGGGAGCCCCAACCATACACAGACAGCACACAATCTGAGAGACAAAAATTCTGTGGTCAGGGTTTCAATCACTCACTTAAGAGGATCTGTTTGCAAAGATAAGCAAAGGTTTGCCATCTGCCCCACATAGTAGAGAAACAAAAACAATTTCACCACTTACTGCAAGTGGAATGAAGTGAGGCCACTTAAATGATAGAGAGTGTGTTTTGTAATAGCAACAAGTCGCAATACAATAAGACAAAAAGGTCAATACGGTAACGTCCACCAAGCATCGTCACGTGAGAGTCTAAGGCACGTGTCGGACACTACTGCCCCCAGTGACTGGCAATAATAAAATCTAAAAAGTCTCACCTATCAGCCAGCCATATGAAATCCCTCTTGCTTGACTGAAACGTGACCAAGCCCTGGCAGCAGGGAATTTTGACAACTCGTAATGTGTTGAGTGTGATAAGGAGCAGGAATCCAATTATTTTGCTTTCCCAAGCAGTGGTCAAGAGATTCACTCTCCCTCCCATCAGAAGTGTGGAGGATTTATAGGTCACAGATAGCACAACCAAAGTGCTGAATGTCAGCACATAGCAGACAAGATACGGTAACTGCATTGTACGCTTCCTGTGTGTCACTTCCTGAATGATGGCTGAGGAGAACAGGGCATGAATAAGTGATGGGAGGTGCTATCACTGTCATCAACCAATCACAAAAGTGCTGAGACAGACTCTCATACTCCGAGCAATGATGAGGAGGTCTCTCGAAGTTCAGCGGTATCTAACAAGCTCAGAGCTTTGCCATCACTACAGAGCCACTGAAGGTTACACGGTTGATGTGACACCAAGAATCAAAGGAGGCCTACAGGAAATTAAATGTGAAGGCTGTTCTGAAAGTACAGTGTAGAGCTCAGTAATGTACTACAGTTCATTTGGAAAGAATACACAGCTACTTTAAATGGTATGCTTACAGCAATGGGTCAATGACAATGGGTTACATTTTGCGCGTCTGGCTTGTAAAGCTGACTTATACATGAAAGAGATAAACTAAGAGAGTTGACAAATGAAGTATACAGTATACACACACTTTCTGAAGGGTTCTGATAGCAAAAAAAACAAAAGAGATCAACGACAGAAACAAAAGACAGGCAACACACATCACCTCAGACACAATCGGTGGAATCGTACTCAGTCAGTTGTCACCGGTGGATGTTTTGTCATGTCACCCTCAAGCACTTTCGCCTGTCTGTGAAACCAAACAATATGAGCAAGTAGCTGGAGCTCTTAAAACCAATCCATTACTGCTGCCATGTTGAGGAAAGATGAATCATTATTCTCTCTGAACTACAGCTGTCATGAGACCAAGATTTCAGGAGTCGAAATATCACCATTCCTGGTACCAATTTCAAAACCACAGCCAAAACTAATACGTTATTCAATACAGTCATACAAAGGTAAATATTAATGTACACAATACCAGTCAAAGATTTGGAATAATTATGATTTGTGTGTGTGTGTGTGTGTGTGTGTGTGTGTGTGTGTTTAAAATACATCGTACCAAGGTTGCATTTATTTGATGAAAACACAGTAAAAACAGTAATACTGTGAAATATTTGTCCTTATGAAATCATTCTAATGTGCTGGAAAAAAGTATCAGTTTTGAAAACAGTTTTGCTGCTCAGGTTTTTTTTTTAATTTATTTTTTTTTTATGAAAACTGTGATACACTATCATTCAAAGCTTTTGGGGTAAGAATAAAAAAAAAATGCATTAAATTGCATTAAAAAGATGCATTAAAAACTGATTTATACAGTTACAAAAGATTTCTATTTCAAATAAATGCTGTTCTTTTGAATTTTCTTCTCAAAGAAGAAAAAAATATGACATAAAAGCATAAATGTATCCACAAAAAATATTAAGCAGCAAAAACTGTTTTCAACATTTATAATAAGAACTTATTAATTAACACTAATACACACTAATAATAATTATTAATAATTGAGCACCAGCATATTGGAATGATTTCCAAAAGACCATATGACACTGAAGACTGCAGGAATGATGCTGAAAATTCAGTTTTGAATCACAGGAATAAAATTACATTTAAAAAATAATTTAAAATAGAAAATGGCAATTTAAATTTGTAATAATAGCTAACAATATTGCTGTTTTTATTGCATTTTTTTTGATCAAATAAATGCATCCTTGATAAGCAGAAGAGACTCAAAAACAAAGACTTTCAAAAAACTGTAAAAACTGTAATTCACTTATTAAATATTGGAATGATAGTGTATACAGTGGTGGGCCGTCAGGGCCAGCAAAGCCTTCTCTGCTGGCCTAAACACTATCAGAATCATTGACTCTGTAAGGTATAAATACGTTTGAGTTAATAAATGTCTGTAAGAACATCGGGTTGATTATATGTGTCATTTTGTCAGGTTAATGCTTCAGCTAACGTTAGAGATGATGCATTGCGCAGGTGTGGAAACTTGATGAATTGTGTTAATTGGGTTTCTAGCTTTAATGTGTAATCATTCTCACTGAAATGAATACCTGTCTGTGATGCAATGCCCTGTTACACTGCATTTATGTGTACTAATTATGGTTTTCTATAGCCGTGGCATCATTATAATGGTATTAAGAGAGGTGGATTAACTCATGTATTACGCCACTGAAGGCCTAGGTGTGAAATGCACGGCCCGCCAATGAGTGTATATATTAAAATATTATTCCATAATACATAACAAACAATAGTATGTAGTTTCCAAGTATTTCTTGAACGGTATAATAATATTTGTGGTAATTTTTTAGCATTGTCTTGGTACCGAAGTTCTTTTGACAGCCCTCCTCTAAACCAAAGAAAAACAGCAAATGTCAGGTCAGAACCAGAGGCCTGGCAGACTGCCATGTTGTCAGGAGACAGAGAAGAAGAGAGAAACTGCGTAAATTCAGAAGACGAGAGGGGCTTCGGCGCACCCTCCTCGGCTATCAGGAGCGAGCAGAGTTAATGAGCCAATCACATCTTCCCATGGCCCTCATAACCGTCAGGTCAGATGAGACACTAGAGACTCTATTCAAAAAGGCAGTGGGGAAATCATTGACTCTCTCTCCCTCTCTTTATCTCTCTCCTCTTCCTTTCTTTCAATCACTCTTTCTGTCTAGGAGACCACCGATTAAACACTGGTGAAGTGGCAAATGAGGGAGGCCGCATTGTCTCGCCATCACGCTAGGAATCGGATTTCTGTCAGACCGCTCAGCTGGAACTTGGCAGAGACACCTTTTGTGTGTGCTAACCATCTGTGTGTGTGTGCACGTTTGGACTTACTGAGCAAAAGTTTGAAAATAAACTTGTCCCTAAAAGTTAGCTAAATCTGACTAAATCTCCCATGGGGGACAACTAGTGATATTCACATTAAAAGAAAACACAACTACAGATTCATGACTAGCACAGTTAAGTTCGCTTGTGCATTTGCAGCCTTTTGTGCAATTATAGGCTGTAATATTGGGTTTATTTTATGCATATATATCTGATTTATCTCACAGGCCTATAGAATTCGTTTGCTTAAGCTAATAGAGCATTAAGAGAGCAATCCAGTTTGCCGGTGATCATCTTTAGCTCAGCGCATGCAGCTCAAACAGCAGCGCACAACATTAATAACTATATTTTTGGGAATATCATATATACAATATTATAATGAGAACACTATTATAATAAAACGTTGTGAATTCTTTGGTGTAATTTGTCGTGTTTCAGCACGTTGTTGCGTTGTTACACATTCTGGTTAGCATGTAACTTAGTTCGAGTTCACTTGTGCATTTGTGTCTTTTTGTACATATATAAGTGGTAATATTATGTTTATGTTGTATAAATAGCTGATTAATCTCATATATGATTTGTTTCCTTGAGTTAAATAAGCTGCCAGCAAAGCGCTTCAGTTTATTATAATAACTATTATAATAAAACATTGTGAATTCTTTGGTCTAATTTGTCATGTTTCAGCGCGTTGTTGAGGGAAGAGCCAAGAGCGCGTCACATCTTATTAGCGCGTAACTCAGTTCAAGATCACTTGCGCATTTGCGTCTTTTTGTGCATATACTGTATAAGTTATAATATTATGTTTACGTTGTATAAATAATAAGCGCTTCAGTTTACCGGTGTTCATTCAGCTCTTCATCAGCGCAAGCAGATATTTATGCAGATGCATGCTGCTATTTAAAACAGTGGCATTAATTTAAGATACTTCTTTTTCAAAACCATTGATATATTAATAATAATAATAACCACCACCACTTTTATTTTTATCTTATTTTCATCATCAACAATATGGTTTAATTAAAATAATTTAATTGTTGGTGGGGAGGCTATTCCGTTTAATTTATCCATGGCACATGATTTTTGATTTTATTTTTTTTTACATGTAATGTTAAGTAATGTTGTCCAGTGACTTGTTTGCATTATTTAAGCGTTGTTTTATTTATATGTAAGGCTGCTTTATGTTTGATTTATGGTGAAGTGTTTAATGGCTTTTAATTGTGAGACTTTTTTTTTGTAATCAGGCTCTCAAAAATTATATAAAAATTTGGATTTTGATTTATTGGCCAACATATCGATTATCGGCTTTCATCTATAAATGATTATCGGTTATCGGCATCCGCCAAAATTTTCATATCGGTGCATCCCTACTGGGTATCTCTTGTTCTTTGAAACCACAATAATGGGGAAGACTGCTGACTTGGCAATGGTCCAGAAGACAATCATTGACACCCTCCACAAAGAGGGTAAGTCACAGAGGGTCATTACTGAAAGGGGTGACTGTTCACAGAGTGCTGTATCAAAGCTTACTAAATGCAAAGTTGACTGGAAGGAAGAAATTGAGTAGGAAAAGGTCCACAAGCAACAGGGATGACTGCAAGCTTGAGAATAATGTCAAGCGAAGCTGATTCAAACACTTTTGAAAGCTTCACAAGGAGTGGACTGAAGCTGGAGTCAGTGCATCAAGAGTCACCACGCTCAGACGTCTTCAGGAAAAGGGCTACCAAGCCACTTCTGAAACAGAAACAACATCAGAAGCGTCTTACCTGGGCTAAGGAGAAAAGAACTGGACTGTTGCTCAGTGGTCCAAAGTCCTCTTTTCAGATAAAAGTAAATTTTGCATTTCATTTGGAAATCAAGGTCTGGAGTCTGGAGGAAGACTGGAGAGGCACAGAATCCAAACTGCTTGAAGGCCAGTGTGAAGTTTCTGAAGTCACTGATAATTTGGTGTGCCGTGACGTCTGCTGGTGTTGGTCCATTGTGTTTTATCAAGTCCAAAGTCAATGCAGCCCTCTACAAGGAGATTTTGGAGCACTTTATGCTTCCATCTGCTGACAAGCTTTATGGAGATGCTGATTTCCTTTTCCAGCAGGACTTTAGCACCCGCCTACAGTGACAAAACCACTTCCAAGTGGTTTGCTGACCATGATATTACTGTGCTTGATTGGTCAGCCAACATGCCTGACCTGCACCCCATATGGAATCTATGGGATATTTTCAAGAGAAAGATGAGAAACAGTCGATCCAACAATACAGACGAGCTGAAGGCTCAATAGTGCCTCAGCAGTGCCACAGGCTGATCGCTTCCATGCCACACCTCACTGATGCTGGAATTTTTGTGCTAAAGGAGTCCCGACCAAGTATTGAGTGCATAAATGAACATATTTTAAATAACTTGAACTTTTCTGTTTTGCAAATCCTTTTTTTTTTTTTTGATTGATCTTAGGAAATATTCAAATTTTTTGAGATACTGGATTTTTGACTTCCATGAGCTGTAAGCTCTAATCATCAAAATTAAAACAAAAAAACCTTTTGAAATTTTACATGTAATGAATCTAGAATATATGAAAGTTTCACTTCAACTCAAATTTTTTATATATGTGTATGTTTTTATATAATGCATGTGTGTGTGTGTGTGTGTGTAATAATAATAATAATAATAATAATAATAATAATAATATATATATATATATATATATATATATATATATATATATATATAACTCAGATATTCTTCACAATAGGATAGCACATTTTTTCTCTAACGTCACAGCTCAGGATAGTCAGTAGTTAAAGGCTTGAGACTGTACGGCTTTTCACGGTGCCATCATCCAATCTGTGTTTTGACGTCATGTTGTGTGGCTCCAGAGTGATAAGTCATTCACGACTCAGCTGTTTGGCGCAAAAAATGGTTGCAGAACTTCTATTCTTCATAGCATACCAGCACAGGCCAACACAAAAGCGTGAGCATTGTGGGTTCCAGGATCAGGCCGAGTGAGCAGACGGAGTGATATTTAGCACCTGATTAGTGCCAACAGAAGACATAGTGCACTGGCCATCTGCTTTACATGTGTTACTCTTTTCCATGCCAGTGACAGAGGTTTAGCAGACTAGCTGCTGCTAACGGCACTGTCCGCGGGCACCAATCCTAATCGCCCGCCCACAACAGCTGTGGGTGCACAAAAGCCATCCAACACAAGATAAAATTAACGTTATGAGATCAGCTTTTGTGCTTATTGTGTCACAATGGAAGAGGAGGAAACCGGTGGGAGTGAGGATCAGGGATTGGTCTGGGTGGGCAAAAGGTCAGAGGTTGTAAAAGTGGTTACGGGGCAGATTCAATATGCAATTATTCAAATTTGTGGGGCCAGTAAGATTTATAAAAAAATAAAATAATACTTTTAGTCAGCATACATAGATTAAATTGATCAAAATTGACAGTAAAAACATATAACATTACAAAAAACACTTTTCCTTTTTTCTTTTTTTTTGATAATAATAAGAAATGATTCTTGAGCAGCAAATCAGCATATTAGTATGATTTCTGAAGGATCGTGTGACACTGGAGATTGGAGTAATGATGCTGAAAATTCAGCATTGCATCACATGAATAAATTACATTTTAAAATATATTATAATAGAAAACAGCATTTTTAGATAATATTTTACAATATTACTGTATTTTCTATTAAATAAATGCAGATTTGTTGGGCATTAGAACAGAAAAGGCCATTTAAATACGAGTAATTAAAAGAACAGGCCCAAAAATGACCAATTTAACTGTAATTTGTCAGAGAGTAGAAAAGTTATTAAACTAAGTGTACATTCACACGACAACAGATTTTCCTTCGCAGTTTTGAAAAGTTTCCTTACAGATGACAATGATATCCACAAAAATGACTAACTGTATTATGCATGTCAGGCCAGTATTTGGCGATGTCACACACTACGCATCTGCTATGCACGATGTCACTGTTTTCACAAATTTGAGTAGAGTTTTCATAGATTTTACTGAGACAACAACAATAAAGTTTTCAAAGACTTGCTCTTAAAAACTTGCATCCGTTTTCAAAAGTTTGCATTTTCAGGCCTTAAAATGTGGTTGTTGTGTTAATGAATGGCCAAACTGCACAAAATGCATTGTTTTTGGTGCAAAAAGCCTTGAAAAAAGTTGACTGCACAGGGAAAAAAAAGTATACAATTTCATTACCAGGTTTACATTTTTTTTTTTCACTTTTAGCTGTGATTTTGGTTGTTTTGATGTGCAGACAAGACAAAGAGATCACTGTTAAACATCAAGGTTGCCATCTGTACTAAGATCTATTTCATGATAAGAGGTCCCACACTGCATGTGTTGACGTACCTCCGAAAACACTCGTTTTTAAATTCTTCTCGACTGTCAGAATGTCAGTTAGCTCATAATCTCACCGAAAACACTCATGTCTGTGTCAGCATCACATGTGCAGTATACTGCTCTACCAAGAGAAACCTTTTTGTTAGATTTACTGTAAAAGCCTTTTGGTGTAACAGAAACACTGCAAAAGACTACAAGTTTGGGTTAGGGTTTAAAGGAGGATTAAAGGTTGTTGAAGCTGTTAAAAACAGCTCCTATGAAGTGCGACTGAGCTGTTCCAATGACGCATCCAGATGACGTCAGCAGTGAGAAATATAAATCAAACCCTGCTTTTATGGTATAGGTCTGGATGGCCAAAAGAAACTTTCTCTGTCCGTTCCTCCACCCTGGATGATCGTGATGGCACGGCCAGTCAGGGCAAGATGAGACTGATCGTGGCTCCGCGCCGCGGGCAGCTTCATCAGAAGGTGTCTAGGATTCATTCAGGGAGTGCTAGGGAGAATGAAATTGGTATCCTTCTATAGCTTCTATCGCTAGACATAGATATATTCACACACATGAAATGCCCTCTAGCCAACTCTGACTGAAAAGTTCAGCGGAAATCAAAATCACCCAAAAGCTACATCTTCTACGAAGCTCAAGGAAGACAAGCCGAAAATTGTACAAAGTTGACAAAAAGTAGAAATTTAATCAAAATAATCAAATGAAACGTTGATTGAATAATTGCAAATATCACATATAATTCTGACAATATTTGGGCAGTTCGTTTTTCCTTTAACGAAATATTTCCGAACAAAGCCGAAGCTTTAGATGTCAACAAGCAACACAGGCAGAAATACGGTCTGGAACAGAGTATGTGAGTGCAGCAGAGTGACAGCAGTTTCCCTCCCCCTAGAGCATTCTGTAAAGCCCAAAGTACACTTCAGTTATTACATGTATGCCAGGATACGCATACAGAGATTGTATAAATTTAATCAGCAGCATATTTACACACAAACTGTATACACACAGACAGATACTATAACTGCACATATTTGGTACACTCAGCTCATACATACAGCTTTTACATTTTTTAAACAAATTGTTTTTATTAGGGCTGCCCTCGATTAAAGATTTTTCTGGTTGACTATTAGTCATTTATTTTAAGCATTAGTTGACTATAAGTCGCATGTTTACATAGCAATAAGCGCTCAAGCACACACAAAAAAGCTTGCAAAGCACACCTGCAGATATAGTTGGATCTAGATCCAACTCCTCCCACCTTACATATACCTAAACCTACCCGTCTCCACCCCCTGATCCCTAAACCCACCCATCCCCACCCCTAAACCTACCATCTCCACCTCTAAACCTACCATCTCCACCCCCTAGATGTGGATCCAACCCCACCCCCTGGATCTTTGTTCTGCAATGAGGGGCTACTGTGTTTCGTGCTCAAGTTCACAGAGACAGAGACGGCAGAAAGCACATCATGTTTACTTTAAGTATTTTACAAAAGTGCAACGTTTTGTCATTATTCTGAGTGCACACAAATAAACTCCATCTGTCATGCAGTGAACACTACTGTTCAGCTTCCACACTCCGCACAGACACCTGAATAGCACATATTTTTCTAAGTTAACATTGGATTGAGCGGCCATGTAAAGTTGCTACTACATACATCTTTCAGATGAAAAGCCATATTTGAGGTCGATGAATGATAGGTGAGTGTTTGGATGTCCTGCCTGATGTACTGTATTACCACATAAACCAGCTGTTAATGATCTGTAAATCACGGACTGCGTGACTTTGCCATTTCCTCTGGATTTTTTTTCTGCGAATAAGCAACTAATAAAATTTTGGTCGACCAAGCCTCTTCTCGTCAACTAATGGTGAGTCAACTATTAGTTTTTATCCTCAAGGTGGCAACACTGGCCCAGACCGCTGTTTCAAAGACCAGAAAAAAATTTATAACAAAAATAAATAAATAAATAAAGAAAGAAAGAAAAATAAAGAAATGAATAAAATAAAAATTAGCAGTTAAACTATATAGATTTTCTGATGGCAATGCCGATATCTTAGACAGCAGGCTGGCTGATGGCTAGTATAAGGCTGATATTATATGATTATCACACTATTTAATTTAAAGATAGAGTTGAATCAAAGCCACTAGAATGCAAGCCTGCAACCATTACCTGAAAAAGCGTAACGGCTAAAGCTAATGCTTCCGATCTGGCAGTACGTGGGAAGGGAGACCAGGGGCCGTTTTTATTGAATGGATGTCAATGGAGGAGAGGCTTCACTACACTGAATAAACAGCTTTTTAGAGGAAACGGCTTATCATTTAATGAATCGACAGCCTATCTGCTAATCTTCAACATCTTTTGGATTTAACTATTTTTAGAGTTTACCATGAAATAATTGCCGTTTTATAAGAGAAGTCACTGACTTTTTGCGACAGGTGGGATTCAGCTTACGGCACTTCTTATTCATTCCTATGGGATCCATAAACGGCAACTGAGTGTCGCACAACTCTGACTGAAATTCAATGACGTCAAGGCTGTAGTGTGACTGGTTATTAAGGGACACGTGATCCAAGTTAGCCGTTACGCTTTCTCCAATAGTAAGTAGTACAGACCCTCTCATCTCCCTATATTAAGACAATCTCTGGTTGAATTACGTCATAGCCTACTGTATGACGTATGACCTAGGCATAGTGGAGGCTAAGGTGAGAACTGACAAGCACAATCGCATTTTAAGATGGATACTAAAAGAAGCCTACAGTATAGCCAAAACAACTCACTTCTGTTCAAGACTCACTCCAAAAAGAGGCGTCATATTTTTCTTACAAAAACCCATCGCTTCACTCCATAAAGAATTCAATTAACCCACTGGTGTCATATGGATTACTTTTACGATGGATGGATGTGCTTTTTGGAGCTTAAAAAAAAATCAGTTACCATTCACTGCCATTACATGGCTAGGAAGAGCAAGGATATTATTTAATATAACTCCAACTGTATTTCTGAAAGAAGAAAGGCATATACACCTAAGATGGCTTGAGGGTGAGTAAATCATGGGATAATTTATTTTCCTTTAAGATGGAAATAAACTACAGAGTCTGTACATTAAGCAGTTTGCATTGAATTACAGAAATCTGTGCAGAAAAAAAAAGAATAAAAGAAAGCGGGCTTCAATTCACCTTGCGAACACAGTAACAACAAAGGTAGCACTGGACTCAATGTAATAACCACCTCAGCTAACAACAGCCGTGCGTGAGAGTCAGCTGTGGACCCGCGGAGCCGTCGAACAGATGAACACTTACACCGTCTGACAATGTTTGCTTTTAATCTGAGTCGAGTTCTCACACTCAATCCCTTCACCTCAGAGACTCCGCTCCATACATCAACGCCGAATTATCAGATCTCCGTCTTTTATTCTGTCTGCTCGACATGCTTAGCCTCAGATCAGCTGCGTCTCTTCCTTGTTTACTATTTCTCTCAGTGTCATTCACAGGCCCCCACCCGCCATGCAACAATGATACATTCTCACTCGCAAACCCTCTTCTTGCCTTTTCTTTTCCTGTCTAACGCATCTCTCTTTGCAACCGCTTTCTCTCAGCAGGTTCCCCATGATCTCACATCATACATTTCCCAGTTAGGCTTGTCAGCCATCCGGGTATAAGACAGGATCATCACATATTTAAAAGAAACATATGTGTTCAGTATTAAGTCCATACGTCACATAGTTTGTGCCTTATTTTAGCACTTTACACCTTCCTTGTCATTTTTGTTTTAAAAATGGTCAGTTGTCACCTCACCTGCCATAAATGGTATAAAGACAAGAAATGTCCCTTATTTTCCTAAAGATCAACTCAATAGTCATTTACTTCCCTCTACTGAAGATGGAAGCACTATTCCCAGTGTCTCTGTCAGTCAGTGAGTTCATTTATGAGTCCCCCTGTCTTCATTCTCTTCACAAGCATTCTGCTCTTGTTTTCTATTTATCTGCATCTATTTCAGTTACTATCTGTACCTCTCCGTATTTTTACTTACAACACCCCAGATCTCTTCAAATATGGGCACTTTCATGTCACACGGTGTAAAAATTATTCTTCAAAGTTCTACATTAAACCAAGATTATGGGAGTGTATTTTACAAAATTCATTTATTTAATTCAATGTGTTAAATTTCTTTGTGAAATTTATTAGCAATTTTAAAGTGAACAGTTTTTACATCTTTTTTGGATTTTAATATTTACCATTGACCCAAACTGTAAATCTTAAAATAAGATAAAAATTGGGAAAAACACTAAATATATTAAAATATAAAAAATATTTATATGAAAAAATAGGAAATTTTAACTTATTTAATTTAATTTAGGATTAGTGCTGTCAACCGATTAAAAATTAACTAATTAATTGCACATTTTTCTGAAATGAAATGCAATTAATCTAACCTAACATTACAATTTTTAAATATATTTTTATATTGCAATAATTTTCACTTTCAATCTTCAAATTAATGTAGAAACATCATAAAGACATTATATTTTTAATATTTGTTTAATGGCATCTTTTTTTATGACTGAAGGTGAGTATCACTGATAACAATACTACTGATATCTCCAGGAAATTGCTCTTTTTCCCTAATATTTAACCACTGACTATAGCCATTCAACATTACAGTATAATTGTGAGCTATTAATTTTAACATTTATTAGACTTTTAAAAATAACTTAAGTGAACTTAATTTAAATGAACTTAAAACAATCTTCACATAAACCCATTATAATAAATATCATATTTACCTGTGCCCTTCAGAAAGTAGGAAATATACAGAAATTGAATTATCAAACACTAAATTCTTAATTAAATATAGGTGAATCCTTAAAGCTACAAAAGTTATTGATTTCCTCTTTTGCACAGGAGCTGGGTTATTAGGCTATTTGGTTGCTAATACTTTAAGATCGGCCGTGGATCTGACACGCATTCTCGTAGTTCCATTCACACTTTAATATGAAATGATAGACTACAGCACGTGCCGCCTGACAGGACAGGAAAATATATTTTTGCTGACATATGGCCTGACAACATCTCTTCTGACCACAGTTCACTGTTGTTCTACTGAAGCTCCTCATCACCTGTACCATTTCCGAACTCGTTGGACTCGCGCCTGGCGCTCAGGTGAAGTAGAGTGCACGTTAAAATATTTAACGCCGTTAAACAGGAAACATCAATTGCTAATTTTGACAGCACTATTTAGGATACATTTTAAGGATTTGTGTATTTAGGATAAATAAATTGTGATGAAGTCAGTCTTAGCAAGAAAATAAGTTGACCATTTTATTCCAAAAATCTCTGGAATAATTTCCATAACAGAACGCCATTAAATCCAATACAATGTGTGTGATGTGATGGAAATGACATTTGTTGATTCAGAAAAAAAATAATTCTGTCATTGTTTAAAAAAATAAAAAATAAACAGACAGAATTCTCTTGTGATATTTGCATATGCACCATTAGACATTTATAATAGACTGGTGAGAATGTGAAAAGTGTGCGTTATTTTTTCTAAAAGTCCACAAGGACTAAAGCGCCCAAAGCTGACGAAACTCTCTCATACATTCGTGTCTGTCATTATCGCGTGAGCAGTAATTCCGGCGTGTCCCGTCTCTTTTGTTGGGGCTGGAATGAGTGGGCCGCTGGGCCCACACTGGTCCAGATGGGGCGCAGTTCTTTCTTTTTTTTTTCTGTCGACTGTTCCGTACGACGGCGCCCACCACATCTGTTATGCAGCGCAAAGCATCTTCTCACTAATTTGTTTGTCAGTACATATTGAAGGCGCGATCTGTCATTCTGCCATGCTTTGGTTGCGCCGTGATGTCTGTAGACATGGCTAGTCATAAGTTTCAGACGCCAGTCACCAGGGACCTGCTCAGTGATGGCCCTCTGAGTGGAGAAAATGAAAGGGGGGAAAACAGAGAAAACAAAAACGAAAAATACTTCATAAAGGAGCCTCCTGCACATCATTCCCAGAGTGCAATAGCTCAGTTTAGTTAGAAAACAAGAGAGAAGGCTTCTGCGATATTAGAGACAATTTAAAAATAAGCCGGCTCATGCTCTGATCAGATTAATTTCATAATGGCTACTATTAATATGCTCAGAGAAGACGTCTGACCTCTTTAAAACCCATTTTCAACCATTAAAGGACACAGAATGTATAAAGAACGAACCGTTTGGAAGAAAGCTGCAATACTGTTGCGTATCGGATGACAAAAACACTGACTGTGAGTGTGTTTGTACGTGTGTATGTGTGTGTTTAGGGCACAGATAAAGTCTTTTTAAACGGTTGCTCTCTCAGCGCTTTACTGCCTCTCCCCAGCCCGGCTCCTGTTTTCCATTGCTTTTCCAAATCCCAGAGCAAAATTGCGATAAATGCAAACTGACAGTTCATAATATCCCATTTCCAATCGCATGCAGTGCGCTAAGTGCGTTTCTGAGTCAATTAAAAGAAGTGTTTGATGTTGATACATTGAGACTTTCAAATTATGGGGTGGCCCATATATGCGGGTGGATGTGGCTTCCAGCACAAGACACCGATAAAGACCAGAGAGACACTGGGAGACTCATGATTTCTTAAATCAAAAGCAAACTGTTTTAAAACACAACACTTCATTAATTAAACATCTCTTTTAACTTTTAGTACAAGAAAGAAAGAAAGAAAGAAAGAACAGTACAAAAATTATATTGGCAAGTGTGGTTTCTAGAAATTCATTTGTGAAAAATGTGAAGGAGGAGAAAAAGGAAAAATGCCAGGTGGGATGACTAGTGGTCGACCGTTTTTTGACAGCCGATGCCGATATCTTAGAACGCAGGGTGGCCGATGGCCGATATAAAGCATACTGTATATACAGTATATACAAATACATAGTGCATACAGATTTTTTTGCCACTAAAATAATCCTAAAAAAAAAAAAAAAAAAACACCCAAGAAGAAATTTACATAAAGGAATAAAAATGTAAAACAATATATATACACACACAATTCAATAACTTTCAAGAATGTTATTTTAATGTTTATTATAATAATTATATATTTACCATAAATCCTGTTTACACTCATTTTTACAGTAAAATTACACATTAAATCCCATTAAATCTAATAATTTAAAAAATCTAATCTTTCTCTGTATATTGTAAAGAAACTGATCTAATTAAGTTTTTAGTTTATATATCCTGCTAAATGTGTAGCTCTACTTTTCATGACATACAATGGAAAAAACAAACAAAAACGAAAAAAACATGACATATCAAGAGAGGTTTGGAAAATGACCTTTTCAATGTGCTTGTATAAATAATTGAAGAAAAACTACATGTGGAAAGGAAAAGACCAAGTAAATGTGCAGTTATTGCAGATCTGAAATTGCTATGGCATTCAATGAATTAAATCTGCGTCCTCTTAAAAAAACCATAATGCATTCATCAAAGGCCAGAATCATTGACAAGTAGACAAGAAATATAAAAATGTCTTAGTGATTTGACGGGTGTGTGTCATACAAGTTATTATTAGTCTTATTCACATTTCTGCATATTCAAACGTGGCACAGTGTAAAAACCAGTGTTGTCACTAATGTCAAGCCTGCAACCCATGCCCATCATATGACCTCAGAAGACTAGTGCATGACTCATTTAAAGCCTGTTTCCACCGCAAGAACTTTCCCAAGGAACTAAGGACTTTGAGGCGGTACTCGGTGTGTTTCCACCGCAGACACCAGGATCTAAATAAAGTTCCAGGTAAAAATTTGCCCCTTAAAAAGTCCCTACTCACGAGGTAGTGCTTTTTCAAAGGTCAGGAACTTTCGGGGTGGGACTTGGGCACTGTACACGCTGATCGGTTGAGTTCATGAAGCATTGTATTTCAACCACCATTTATTCGCATCATTTTTAAAATAGTACTGTTATTGTCATGAAATGTAGTTTTAAAAGTATTTCAGGTGAGAATGTAGTTGCTTAAAACTCAAATCTGTGGTTTATTTATAAAGACAGCACCTATTTGAAAATGTGCTTCACCGATTTTGAAGATGTGAGCTCTACGCGATCAGTGGGCGCTCAGTGCTCATGTATCCTGACGAGAGGAACATAACCTCGGCTAGTCCTTCTGACATTTGCCGCTGGCTCTGATGTCTCTGTAGTGGTTAAACATGAGATATAATTCATTTTGAGTAAATATAACAGGCCATTTTTGGTCTTTATAATTCTATTAATCTATTAATACACTGTTAAAAATAAAGGTTCCAAAAGGGGGTTTTCACAGCGATGCCATAGAAGAACCTGTTTGGTTCCCCAAAGAACCTTTCAGTGAATGCTTCTTAAAAGAACCATTCTGAAGAACATTTTAATCATCTAAAGAACCTTTTTCCACTGTAAAGAACCTTTTGTGGAATGCAAAGGTTCCATGGATGGTGAAGATTCTTTGTCGAACCATTGATGCCAATAAAGAACCTTTATTTTTAAGAGTGTCTGTCAAAAGGAAAATGAAAAGAGGCAATAATATATCGTTTCACTGTAATGTATGTACATTCCCTGAACTACGTTTCTGTGGCTATTAATATGTTTAAATGAAAACGAAAAGAGGCAGTGGTGTTTGATATCATATTTCATCTTATTGTAAATACAGAGGAAAATTACAGTAGCCAAGGCGAGCCGAATGACGTTATCATGTATGCTGCTGTTCCAACTGCAGAATTACCGGACTTGTGTCATCCCGTCCCCGGGAGTTCACACTGACGAGTCGAAATTGCGAAGTCCAAACTACCGAGAACACAAGTCCGAAATTTGTGTACTTGGTACTGAGAAACGGCCCTGGACTGGGAGACTATGTCTGGCTTTAGACTATGTTTGTTTATGATACTATTAAGCTGCTTTTAGTCCGTTTTTACAGCTTGACGGCCCCTGGTCACATGGTTTTCACTTTGCTGAAAAGAGAACAGCATGCATACAGTATTCTTCTGAACTGCTTCTTATGTGTTCCATGGATAAAGAAAGACATATGGGTTTAGAAATAACACATGAAAGGATATCAGACAATGAGTGAACAATCAATTTAACCATGCTAAATGTATCAGCATGCACTTGGTTGCATGCAGTGGTTGCATTCACTAATCACCTGAATGCTTCTGCAAATGGGCATCAGGTGTGGGAAATATAGTCTAGCCTGCATCCCACCTGTGAAAGTGTGCAAGGCCTGAAACATGCTCTATGCAAGTGTGTGAACACAAACCATTCTAGTTTTGTAATCTCAATTATTTGCAATCATTATTGGCCCAAATACATGTTCAATTCAATTGTGAGACAAACTCGCAGTTCTGACTTTTTTCTTCAGAATTGCATGATATAATCTCACAGCTACGAGTTAAGTCAGTATTGTGTGATATAAACTTGCAATTACGAGAGAGAAAAAAAAAAAAGATTGATTCAATGATTGATTCAATTACTCTGGAAGCCCATTTCTGCCACAAATTTTTTTTTGAATCATTCACTCAACTGATTGATTGATTGATTGATTTTTTTAAATTAATTGTTCATGGCAAAAGTAGGGATGAAAGCTATAGGTTATTATTACTATTATTATTATTATTATTATTATTATTATTATTATTATTATTATTATTATTATTATTTATCAGTAACCAGTAAATATTGGATATTTAATTGCCCATTTCCCTATTTATTACACTTAGATCATCTTTTCCCTATTTTTTACACTTAGATCATATTTGTTGTCACCTAAAGCTCAATTAAAATTACTACTTAAGAATGCTAATTATTAAATAACACAGTTTCTAAATGTGTAATCTTTAGCAAATCTTAAAATGAATATCCATTTTATATTCTTTATATAGTAACGATGTGATGACTCAATTAAATTATACAAAAGTAGAGATGCAATTTATATTTCTACCACAACGGCCGATAACAGATCTTTTTTTTTTTTTTCCAGTTACCGGTTAATATCTGAAATGTTATTGTCCATGCTCATTTAGACTTCTTAAATATATCTTTAAAAACACCAGTAACTTAATAGTGTTAAGTGTAATCTTCAGCAAATCTCAAAATGAGTATCCATTTTTTCATATGTGGAATTGTGATGACAATTCATTTAGCATTTAAAATGACTGATTTCATTTATTTATTTATTTTTGCATTCTATTTTTAAACACATTGATATTAAAATGGCATAGCATTGTTTTTTTTAGTCTTGCGATTTATCAGCCATAACAAACAAATAGTGGCTTATCAGTTGAGATTTCTATATCATTGCATCACTTAAAACATTACTACCCTTATTAAAATTTGCAACAAGAATGATTCTTTGTTCATTTAGAAAATCTGTTCAAAAACATCACAGAGCGTGTTCCTAGAAGCGCCACACACTCTCAAACACATACTTCAGCTAAATTGCCCTGGCATCAGATGAGCGCGATCTCAGTTATTTACTTTAATATGGAGTCGAATCCAACTAATCAAACACACTCCAGTGTCTCTCAAGTAAAAACTAAGACAAAGAAAAACCAAGACAAATTTAGCCAGAGTATTCTGAATTATAGAACTGGAGCACTTCTATATGTAGAGATGTTAAAAGGCTTTTGCTGTTCTTCTTCAGGAGTACTGATGCAAAACACACTGGTTTCCTCAAAAAAGTCTCACCATATTTCTCCTACTGACACTTTTTTTTTGGGGGGGGGGGGGGGCAAACAGGTCGACATCTGATGAAATAAAAATTGCCTAATGCTTCATAATGTAATTCTTTGTGGTCTAATTCACACTATGTATACAAAATTAGCCTCACTGAGTCACCAAATGTGTTGTGGCGGAAATTAAAACAAGCTAAAATGCTGCCGAGTAGTCCTTCAATGACAATATTGGCAAATTATCGTACTGACGTGCTACATCAAAGCCCTTATGATGTCTAAATGTGTTTTTAGAAGTCATCAACAGTCATAGAGCAGAGCAGCGCCATTAGCAGAGCCTGAAGAACCGGAAAGGGTCTCATTTTCAACAGTTCTTTCACTTTGATTGTGGAACACCTGACTTATGTTTGCTCTCATCTCCTTCTTACTTTGAAAGCAAGAGAAACTGCTATTTTCAGAACCCTACAAATCTTTCGGCTACATTAAGAAGAGCAAAGCCTCCGAAACCACGTGAAGTGCTCTCTGTTCCAGCGTCACGCCTGGAGACGCTGAGGGCACACTTAGTTTGCAACAAGCTGGTATTTTAAGCTCAGGGTCATAAAAATGTTGTTGCATTCCGGCAGAGCTGGAAAAAAGGAGCATGTGCGCATACTCCTGACGCTTCTGGACAAGTTGCCGTAATTGCTTTCAAAGCAGATGAATCTTAAGGCCACTCACAATCAACAAATTATAGAGAAATGGGCGCCTGATGAAATAAACAGGGTTCTTTGAATGGTTTCTGTTTTTAATGCTTTTTGGTGCCATTTGATGTTGTTAGCTTAAGGATACCAAAACAGACAAGATGCACACTCTAATTTTCATTGGTGTCTTTTCGTCCTCAAGTCCAAATCATCCAATATTAATTCATTGCGCCCCGCATCATTCCATGACAGGATCTGCATAAATGCGGCCAGAATTAAATCAACGTGAAATTGACCCTTCTTAATACACATTCCCAATCTTATTGTGCAGGATTCATCAGTGCACGTTCATTCAAAGGAAATAAACAGCCCCTTATACAATCCAACCAATTTCCAAAGGATAAAATCAGTCCTGCCTTATTTTTCGTTTCTCATTAAATATCCATTTCACCCCGGACGGGTGAAAAATTGGCAGCCAATATCATTAACTAGGTTAAACCTATTTACAGTCTTAATACATGCCGCCGCCGCCGCCCCCCCCCCAGCAATAACTTGCACCACCTCTGAAACGACTGTCCTTTTAAGATCATGTCACAAAACCCTTCCATCCAATCAAACAGTACCACCCACTTTTTATAATCCAATTAATCCCAGATAGATAAAATAAAGCCTAGTCACACATTAATAGGTTTTACTTGGAAAATACGTCATGTTATAAGAATAGAATGGGATGTTGTTCAGTAAAAACAGGAATCACTTCATGTGGACTTTTCATGATTCACATACAAGATAACAATGGGATTTTGAGTGCAAGCTGACCACAGCTTTCAACAGGCAAGATATTCATATCCACTTAAAAGCTGCGCAAAGGCACATGTCCCATGGGCAGTGTTGCTCCAGAGCAACTTCAGTTTTCTAGCGCAGAGGACTTTTTCTCCCCCGTCTCTCTCTATTTGACCTCTATAAAAGTAGTCAGTGATCTCTTTAACCCTGTAGCATTCTGATTTATGGTGGTCCACACCTCTCCACCTCCTCACGAGAGTATGATCAGTAAAAAGAGCGTTTATATTGCTTCTGCAAGCGTACTACCAACAACCACAACTTTAACAACCACCCATTTACACAAATTACTAGCGTTCAGCCAATAAATGTCATATTCAGAGAGGATCAAACACAAAGTTTCTTAAAAGGGAATATAACTTTGAATTAAACAGAGATGACTTCTAGTTACCCATTATTTGTGTTATTAGATGTGTTTGTGATGGAGCATTAACATTGTTTTCTATGTAGAACATTTGAAATCAAGTTACATTTCAGTTAGGATGCTGTTTTTAGAAGTTATGTCGATAGTAGCTCACTAGGGTTTTGAACAGCGCCAAATGATGACACACAATACAGCAGTAGGATAGAAACAGTTAGTTGTTCATAAAATCATTAATTGTAGGTTTGCTCAGTGACAAAAAAAACCCCCAAAGCAAAATAGAGGAAAATTTAAATGAGTAACAAAGAGACTCACTACAACAGTGTTTTTTTTATGACAGCAAAAGTTAAATTTCCAAAGGGGATGTTTTGTTGGAAGAAATTGAATTACATGAATTTCCATGTTTGCGGAGATAATCCCATTCCACTGATTGTCACACCTGGGTAAAATATGCAAATGAGCAGCCTCCGCATAAAACAGTGGCAAATGAGTAATAATCATCATTCTCTAACACTGGGTCCATAATCATTGACAAGTGTTTCACATGCAGTCACTCAATTTCACAGTAATGCTGGTGCACACCAATTTACTTTCATAGGGTTTTCTTTGAGCCGGAATTTTAGGAAGTGTATTAACATTACGTTAAACGTGCTAAACAGTCACCATGACCTTGTGCTTCTCATATGCTTATTTAAAACAGATAAATGAAAACTAGATTTTTAGATTTTTGGAAAAAAAGGTGATTTGACTGTACAAAAGTAGCCAACACAATGGTAGAGGCTGGTTAAAAGAGAATTGCTATATTTTTGCTCCATAAGGTGTATGGAGTATTTTTATACATTTCTATGTGGTTTCTAGGACATTGTGGGGGTTGTTATGGTGTTTTGGATAGTTGTCAGGTGGTTGCTTAATGGTCCATTTCAAAACAGCAAACCTCTAAGTCTCTGTGATATTTGGGTTATCAGATATGGCTTAAGCCCGCTGAAAGTTTAAACCAGCCTAAGCAGTTTCTTTGTCTTACCTGGTTTGTGAACCCCTCTAAAACCAGCCAATACACCAGTCTGATTGATCCACTTGGGCTGGTTTAAGCTGTTAAAGTTTTTTTTTGTGCATATTTTATCATATGCCAGACGAAAAATGTATGGGTTTTTAAGTACACATGATTTTAAATACAAGTGATGTATGAAGCGCAAACAAGTTACCAGACAAGACCTATTTTTTTAACATTGTGTACATAAAAAACAAGATGCTTTTCATCTGGCAGATGATAAAATGTGCAAAAAATCCCATACATCAGCTAGAAAACCAACAACTTTAACAGCCTAAACTAGCTCAAGTGGATCAGACTGGTCTGTTGGCTGGTTTTAGAGGGGGTTGGGGCATTTTTCAGCTATCATTTTTGTACACCATTACACATCTACAATCTAAACTAGATGAACACAGCTTGACACATGATGAAGACAACAGTGGTTTAAACAATTTTTTTTTTTTTTTTTTTAACAGGGGGAAGGGGCCCAAGCTATATCTGATAACCAGAATATCACAGAGACTTGGGGATGAGCTATTTACAGATATATATTTTGTAATGGACTCAGGAGCCTTTTAACTTAGTCTTGACTCAGCCTGGACTCAGGTCTCAACTCAAATGAGCTGGTCTAGACTACAACACTTCTTGCTAACCCATGTTGCAGTAGTTGCAGGTTAAGGGTTACTGACTGGAAAAGGTTACATTTTGGTGTTGTGATGTAATTAGTAAAACTCGTTAAGCTGAACAATTCATTCCATGCAGAAAGGGATTTGTTTTACATGTTTCTTATTTGACATTGCAGAAGCTTACACTGTCAATTGTACCAATGTTTCCTTTGATAATCGCAAAAAGATAAACATCCAAGGTTCTTTTTCCCTCAGGAAACCTTTTAGTGTAAAGCAAGAGCCCAGGGCTCATGATAAACACTGAGAGGCCGTGTCTTAAGAAGGTCCCTATTCCCCGACTCATTTCGCATCATTAATCTAAGTGAGAGGCTGAGAAGGGACTACCCTGTGTGGCCTCAGGTATGGCATTTTAACAGATGACTATGTGCCAGCAAAAGGGCCATTCCTAGTTTTTTGGTTCCTGGACCCAATGATTCCAATTTTGGTGTCAATGAAAGCAGCGATTTATCATCCACCGTATTACTTAGTGTGGCGGGTGGAGGGGACCATTCATCTCCCTCACTGCCAGGCCTGGGCCAAAAAGACGCAAGCCCAGCAAACAACCACACCAACCTTCACTGCACCCACACGCCCCAACTGACTTCCCCCGCCTCTCAAACCCCACAACAATGTGTTACCCCAGGCTCCGCTGCCCTCAATATGTTTGAAACAGTGAAACAGTGGGGGGGAAAAAAAAAAAAAAAAAAAAAAACCCTGCTTGTTTGCTTCAGCAAGGCAGACTAAATGTATGGGACAAAAACTATTAAACACGCAGAATGAGTTATGATGCATACACATGCAATTTATGCAAAAGTGCAAAGTTGAGAAAAGTTAAGTCTAAAACTCACATGGGCCAAAAAAAAAAAGTTTGAATGTGTAGACCAACACTTCCACAGGCCAGATGCGTAGTCTACACCATACCAGACATGCTAATAAAATGGTATACGTCAATAAGTTCAGAGACTGAAGGATCAAAAAGCAACATCGTTATGAATAATTCTGCTTTCAGATACACAGTATGTACTTATATATGTTTAATGAACTTTCAAGTATACTGTATGTATACACACACATCTAAACAACCGTTCAAAAGTTTGAGGTCGGCAAGATTTTTAAGCTTCTTATGCCCACCAAGGTAAAAAATAAATAAATAAATACATAAAAAAATAAACAAAAATGAAAAGTTAAATATATAATAAAATAAAAACCATAATATTGTACCTATTTTCAATTTTAAAATGTTATTTCTGTGATGCAAAGCATCATTACTCTAGTCTTCAGTGACATGATCCTTCAGAAATCATTCTAATATGCTGATTTGTTAATCAAGAAAAAAAAAATATTATTATACATGTTGAAAACAGTTGTGTGGTTTAATATCATTATGGAAACTGTAATATTTCACTTCAGGATTATTGATGAATAGAATGTTCCGAAGAACAGTATTGATTTGAAATAAAATTGTGTTTTGAAGCAGTCTTTACTGTCATTTTTAATCAATGTAATGTGTCCTTGCTGAATAAAATTATAAATTTCTTTCAAAAACAAAATTTATTTAAAAAAAGAGCATAAATATACCATTTATATACATGCATACATGCATGTACATAATTGTGCATAAATATACCATTTAATTAATATTTTATATTATATATATATATATATATATATATATATTAATTATACTATAATATACATAAACACAAACAAACACACACAACATTTTAAATCAAATCAGGCACGTTTTCAAAAGGGCTCAGTCATCTTTATTACACTTTAAAGTGTAAAAAAGCATAATCAGTTGAACGAAAGGGGCTAATTGTTAATAATTGCTTTAACCTTGATTCTGCCCATATACAGAAGTCTCCCATTTCACATGGCTCAATTAAAGGTGATAAAAAGGACAATATTACCCACCCTCAGTGCACATAATGGGCTATGCCTAGTCTCAAAAGCAGATAGCCGTGTATGCCTGGTAGGCATATGACACAGTGCTTATAATTGTGTAAATGAGTATGTGTGTGTGTGTGTGTGCGTGTGTGTAGTTGCTGTGCTTCCAGCTCTGCAATGACAGGGACACACAAAACAATTTCACGCCCCCCAGGGGAGTGGAGCGATGGAGGTGCTGGGGACTGAGGCATGGCCCCTGAGCACACCACTTCCTCCACTTCAATTAGCGTTCAGTTCTCGCCTGCTGGCCGCCGCAACACGGGCAACTGCCAAGCATGAAAAACATCCAACAACACGCTTGGGCTACAGCAATCTGTCCCTGCCTGTGACACATATGACTCTAATTTTACCCTCCCCAAAGTCAATATAGTTCTTCTGACACGGCACAGCCCACTTCCCTCGCCCAGATAATTCAGGATCCACTTTTAGTTTCAAGCTTTAATTTGAGCCGGATTGTTATTGCCAAGTCATGACGGCCTAAAAATGATAACCTAGCATACAGTCCAGAACAAAAATATGATTTTCCTCCTATATAAATGTACAACACAAATGTATTACCCACAATTCTCTTTCACACTCATAACAGCAACGTATAAACAACAATCTCATGGGCCCTGCAGCAGTTACACATTATGTTAAGGAATAACTCAATGTCTCTTTTATAGTAGTAGTGCTGTGTTGATGTATTTACTACACTGAAAAAAGTGCACAAGGCATGTCATTACTCTAAAGAAGTTGTTATACTTGATCTAACTCAAAACATTTAATTTTCCGTCTAGCCATCAGTGTTATGTAAAAAGTTTGGTTGATTTAAATTAAAAGTAAGTCTTGTTAGTGTAACGTAAATACATTTCTGTAAATTAAATTAAAAATATTGGTTCCCATTGTCACGTGACTTCTAACGTCAGCCGTGGTCGTGTCGTGCGTGTGGACGTTCAGCTTTCCGCCATCTTGTTACACCGCATGGATGAACTCGGCGTGGTAAAACGGGAATCAAGAAAATTGGTAAGTAATTTTAAACATACGTTTGGGCGTATTATTAACATTATACATGTATGATTTCATAAAATATTATGTTGTACTGTTGTTTTACATACGGTTAGTATTACTAGTTTGACGGCTCTAACTCGGCTAGAAGGTTTACAAGTTTCCCTCATCACGATGTTAAACCGAGTGGAAATAAAATAATAATATTACAAGTAAACTGCTTGATTTGAGATGGATTGATATTGAAACGTAGTATAAAGACTGTTTCGGGTATGCTGGAGTGCGATACTCTACGGCGCCATCAGCGTGCATGTACGTTATACATGGCGGCGCTTCAGACACTTTCTATGGACTTAACGTTGTTATGAAGCTTTATTATTATGATGATTTTTATTGATTTATTATGAAGCTCGCGTTCGCAAGGTATTCGCTCTGCTTACTTGTATGGTCTCTCATTTATGATTAATGTTAACACTTAACGTTAGCTTTACATGAAGGCCCAAACACATGTCTTTAGTGACGTGCCTAACCACTTATTTTAACGTATCGCGTCGACCAGCATACCCGGTAAAGAAGTCATCTGTTTACTTTTATGTGAGCCAGTTTGTTATTTCTCTTTGTCTTTTGTAGGATGGGGTACTGCTGAACAACAATTAGGACAGGTTTTGAATAATCCAGTCACATGAAAAACGTAAGTAATTTGCACCTTTTAATTATTGCTTTGGAGGGTCAGTTTTGTAATTTGGGATTTTAGTATGTAGTGTTTTTGAAAATGTCAGATGCCCTAATTATACCTTTTGTTGTTTAATGCTTTGTGTGTATATGTATTTTTACAACTAGTTCTCAAAGTAAAATAATTTTTTTCAGAAGCTCATTTTCTGTTTCTCTTTCTTACAGATTAATGCCGAATTTTTGCGCATCACGACCTTACCTTTACAATCAAGATTTATGGCCTCTTTGGACAGACAGAGCTCTCAGCTTCTCCAGGTTATTAGGAGCAAAGGTGGAGTCCTCCGTGAAAAAACTAAGGACACTATTAAAGTTATGGATCAGGTATTGGTTGCATGCAAACAAAATTGCTTGTGGCAATCAATTTAGTAGTGTTTTGGTCTAATAAAAACAATACATCTTGAACATTTTGTAGAGTCTGGACATAGACATCAGAAGAGTCCGTTGAAGTGCCTGATCATGTACTCTGGTGAAGATGCAAGCTGTCTGATCAAAGAATACCAGGTAATGTAGACAATGCAAACTACTGAAATTTTCCAACCATGTTTGCCTTAAAGTTATATTACTACCAAATCAACATTTTCCATGTTTTACTCGCCCTCGAAGGCATCCTAACTGAATATGGTTATATTCTGGAAGAACAATACAGGCAAAGTTATAATCCTACGTATCATTTTACTTCCAAGCGGTAGAATGGGAGTGAATTGTTGACTTTTTGAAGCTTCAGATGCATCCATCGATCAAAGAACTGCTCGACATGGCTCTGTGGTCTTAACAAAGGTCTTCAAGCCTTGAGGGTGAGTAAAACGTGGGGAAATTTTGATTTGGTAGTGACATATCGCTTTAAAGTAGTTCAAGTAATTGGAAAATATTACACATCAGCCTGTGTGACTTTCTTCCACAGAACACAAAAGAATATATTTTGAAGAATGTTGTTAAGAGCCCCCCATTCACTTGCATTGGTTTTGTGTCCATACAATAATAGTGAATGGGGGCTGTGCTGTTCTGTTACCAACATTGTTCAAAATTCTGCAGAGGACAGTAATTCATACAGGTTTGAAATGACAAGAGGGCGTGTAAATGATGACAGAATTTTGAATGTGAACTACTCCTTTAAAAGGGGTTGGTTCACCCAAAAATGCATTTTGAACACTGTTGAGTAGATTGATAAATGCCTCTGATTGGCCATTGTGGTACTGCACTCAACAAATATGTCTGTGATTGTCTACAATGGTCAACACATGGGAGCGTTTGATTGTACAAGTGTTTGTGTTTAAAAGCATTTTCAAAGCCAAAGAGAGTGTAAAAGTACGTCTTCACCCAAAAATGAAAATTGTCATCACTTACTCTACTCTTGTAATAAACCGTACAAATTTTATTTTTACGCTGAACACAAATGAAAGTTAGCAAGAGACATTTGGGCTCTACATTGACCTCCATAGTAGGACAGCTAACTAAATTTTGTAATAAATTTTCAGATGAAGGAGTCCTCTTTCAGTTACTCTCTGTTCTTCAGGCTGACCAGAGAGAGGAAGTGGAGAGAGAATTTGAAAAGACCACCATGGCATTTTTGTGATCCGTGAAAGTGATGCTCTTAGCCGTGCACTGACATTTCACTGTCATTGACGGTGTGGAAGTACTGCCATTGTTGCATGTGCCTGTGCCATGATGTTTGGACTCATTTATGCACTGAACTTAAAAATTTCCTGAAGGACTCAAATATACCTTTGAGGCCTTTCAAAAAATAATCATGGACATAGAGAGTAAGCAGATGAGCCGAAGGGTGCAGAACCTCTCTTCAAAGCTGCAGGAGTAAATTTGTTCCTTTGACCCAGCTACAATGTTCTGCTGATGGTAAATTTCTTTGAAGATGTTGGACTGTATAAAGCCTTTTATACAAAGTTAACTGTACTATTGTTTACTAAACCTGATTTGTTTTATCTTGGTTAAGTTGTGTTTTATCTAGGGTTAGTTAAATAGTTTACCCAAAAATGAAAATTCTTATGTTGTTTACTCATCCTTAAGCTATTCAAGTATTTAACTTTAATTAAATTTGGTTCAGAGACATTTTATGACAATTATGAGAGAAGTTTCATTTTTGGGTAAACTATTCCATGAAGGTGAAAATACTTTTTTTTTTCTTTCTACCATTGGCTAATTTGGTAGGTGTTTTATTAAAAGTGTTTGGTTTTACACTGCTCTTTTTAAACCAGTCTTTGGGCCAAACTTGTTTTAACTTCAGAAGAATTCTAAAGGTTTGATTGTGTAGTCAGTTCTGATCGACTGTTCATGGAAAGATTGCATGTTTCACTTCGAAACCATAACTGATTCTTAAGGTGAATTTACATTGTATCCAGTGTGTCTATGTATATGGATACTAAATACTGTTATACAGTATGTTTTTATAACAATACTATACACATTGTAGAAATGTTTTATGACAAAAATTGTCAAGTTTGTGGTGTTTACATTGTTAGACAATGTGTATTTGTATGAGGATACTGTACACATTGTAAAAAAAAATGTATTATGACAATAAATTGTCAAAAGTTTGATGCTTGAAGTCATTCATCTTAGACAGATGATAAAATTACACATTCTGAAAGTAAATTTCTTTATATTACATTAATATTTTAAATTGTATTTGGTTGGATATTTGGTTAGATGTAAAGTAAAAGAATTAAGTTAATACAAAGAGAAAACATTAAGACAAAGTATAATTTGAGATTTCATTAAACTTAAAAACTTTATTTGATTCAAAGATACTTTTTGCTTTGGCTAAGTAATGGATAGTTAATTCTTTTCAAAGTAAAAATTTAAAGTTGATAAAAAGTAAAGTAATTAGATGTAACAAGTTGACGCAAAATTTTTACTTTGATCCAATGAAACACTTTTTTCAGTGTACTGAAGCAGGTAGTTACTAATTCTAAGAAAAAAGCAGGTGGTGTTGGGGGAGGGGCATTCTGAATTTAGAGACCATTTTATTAGTCCAAAAAAAAACAAAAAAACAACAATGATGGAATAACAATGTTTAATTTTTACAAAAGAGAAATACTGTAAATGGGACTATGCAATTGTTAGAAATATACTACAGCCTAAAAACTAACATGAGAAAACAACACAAACTTATGGTATTAAATTTTCTTTAAGTCATGTTCCCTAGTTTGTAACATGGTTACTATAATTAAACCACAGGAACCACAAATTAACCATGGTTTTGCTACACTAACCATAGTTTAACCATGGTATTTGTTGTAAAACTGCGGTTATACAAAGAGTAGACAATACACTAAAAAAAAGTACACTTTTACTATAATAAAACCACATAGTTAATTTTGTAAGCGATGAATAAAAATATAAAAAGCAAAAACACTGTTGATGCAAATTCTTCATTTTGTAGAGTTTAAATCCTTGCTGTATTATTTATTTATCACCATCTTGCTCCGATCAAAGTGATTTGAACATACCTGACATCGTAATCATGGCTTCCCAACACGTAAATATGAACTTACGGAGGACTTGAACATACCATTAGACTACACAGGAGCAGCTTCTAGTTTACTAACATTAGCCTCAAAGCTAACACACAAGCAAACAACACAAATTTAGATTTCACAGAAGCAACTTTTAGGTGTATACTAGCATTAGCCTTAAAGCTAACACAAATAACACCAATTTAGATTTCACAGGAGCAAAATTTAGGAGTATACCAACGTTAGCCTAGCCATGAGTAAACAACACCAATTTAGATTCAGTTTAAATGCCGACTAAGATTTTTTTAGATTATACTTTTTATTATGTACATAAATGGACCAGGTGAACTTATTTAGACAGGTTGTGAACACTGTTTTGTTTTTTAGACAGCTGAATATAACACACAGATAGAAGTCCAGCACAAAGCTGTCACAGCTGCTAGGCGACAAGAGGCTAGGCGTCCCATTTAACAATGCTCAGTTTGACCCATTCAAAGGATGCAGCCCCTGAACTGGGACACAGCTATTGAGTCCGACGCCACATGTCATGACTTGCCCACAGTGAAATCTCATTAACCTAACTTTAAATAACTGTATTAAAAATCAAATAAGTTCCTGGTGGCTATAAATGCATTTCATCACACAGCATTTTTGTTTTCAGCGCAAACAAATAAACCACTTTTGCTGTAAACTAGTCAGGTCGTGCCTGGTTAAGAAACCGCGTAACTCGTTTCATATGCACTTAAAATGCCTGAATTCCGTATCACACCTATCATCAAGACCGGTCACGGTACAATAATGGTTCCATCATAAACCAGCATACTTGGAGTAGCAGAAAAGTAATTAGGCAAACTGAAGATGCTTTTGGAGAGACGGGAATCATATCAGTGTTTCCCAGTGTGCCTGGCGATGCCTGCAGCTCTTCCACGGCATGTGCGCTCGCTGATATGAACGACAGAGCTTTTGTTGTGTCTTACTTACCAACACCACACCGCTCCTCATTAACCTTTGCACAGATAAGCCTGCTTCAACGGCATGTTTCAACGGCTCCAGTGAAGCGGCTCCTCATCTGACAGAAATATCCCAAAATAGCATATTTTTATCCTGTTTTAAGATTCCATATCGTTATTACGAGCCCAATTGCGCAATCTGTATTTCAATTGCGACTGCAGCTCAGAGATCTCGGCCTAGCTGCCACCTGATCCACCTTTAATTACCCAACATGCATTCTGGGACCAGTGTTCATTCTAGCACAGCTAACAAGGTTAAAAGGTGCAGCTCGAGTCTAATGGGATTCACGATAATTCGCTGAGTAATTGTTAACAACATGTTACAGCTTTTTCTCTTACTCCCCGTCGCCAGTTCTCGAAGCATACGCTTGTTAGAGGAGACGTTCAGGTAGAAAGAAGCTCATTTCTGGGCGCCGAGCGCTTCTTGTGCAGCTGTGTAAGAGGAGGAGGGTAATGGAGGTGTGAATATACAGAGACGCTAAACAAACATGCCTTTTATCGGAAGCAACATGCAGGAGCGCAGACAGGGGAGTGAATATTAACTGCCAGCGTGTAAAGATAATTGGCACCAAGTGATTATTCATCCACTCAGGTCAGCGTTTTAATGGTAGGATCAGATGGAACGCAAGCAGTGTGAAGAACAAACACTGGTAGCAGAGGAAAAGGGCACGGTGTACGTGTGGGGATCCAGCAAACTGAAACAACACCTGAGCAACCGCAGAGTTTTCCCTGAAGCTTACACTGGAAACAATTCTGTAGGAAACTAAGGGTTGATTTGAAACCTCAAGACTGTGGCGGTCCACCGCTGGCTTGCCACCTTGGTAATTTAACACCAATCTGCAGCAACAATCAGCATATATAGTGTGTCTGGTGTTGGTAGACATCCACGGGCAGTTTACAGGTGAATTTCCAAATGCCGGACTGCTATGTGTCAGCCTAGAGGAAATCTTGGTTAACAATACACACAGAAAAGTAGAAAAACAAGTTTAAATAGAAGCTCTGGTCCAAAACATAGTTAGCTGATTCACTGTTACTGTCTACATGGACAGCAGCCTTCTAAGGCAGCTTCCTGACTGAATGAATAATAAAAAAAAAACCTCAACTGAAATGTATGAGGGAATAATCGATTAACAAACACTGTTGAATCCAACAAAGTCTGATGTTATAGTATGTCGCAAGCACAATACTCTAACAAGCTGAAAAACACAAATATGGATGAAATAGGCAATTTGGTTACACTTTATTTTAAGGTGTCTTTGTTACAGTGTATACATTTAAATACTAAGTAATATTAATTAGCTACATGTACTTACTATATGGTTAGGTTTAGGATTAGGGTTTGGTTTAGGGTTACTTGCATGTAATTATGCATAATTAATTGTTATTATAATATTAAGTATGTGTAACGGACATCTTAAAATAAAGTCTTACCTCAATTTATTCATTTTTCAACTTTCAACTCGTCTTATGTTGTGTTATAATGTACATACTAGTATCTTATAATGTTGTACATTTGAATATTTACCTTTGCATATGTTTTTGTGTAATTATGACATAAATTTCAGTATTTGTCTGTTGCAAGCTGAATGTGTTATAAATCAGGTAGCTACAGGTAGCTATAAAACAGTGTTGTGCTGCAGGGATGGTATATTTTTGAAGGCCAAAACCCAGAAATGAGTATGCAACTTCCAGAAATCAATGGATTTTTTGGTTTAATACCTGAATTGAGGTCTGGGGTTAATAAGATATTTTATTCTACAACATAAGCCATTGTTTTTTGTTTGTTTTTTTTTTACTTGTCTTGATAAAGGCAGTTTCATACTTAGTTAACATGTAGTACAATCTGTATCAGTCATTCCATATATATCTACAAATTTCAGATTTAGCTTGCCAAGAAAAAGAAAACAGCTTTTGAAAAGTGCACATGTACATTAGAATGTTTTTAATGACAGAGCTGTATTGCTGAACCAACATGGTTCGAATGATGTAAGTGCAAGTTACTACAGTTTTGGGAAATAGTTGTGACTAGTTATTTTCTGCAGTAATTCTTAAAATATATTGTACTAGTCACGCTGTAGTATGGAAAAAGTATATCTGAAAGAGAAACTAATACTCTGATTCACTATAGCACCTCTTGTGGCCACAACAAGAACACAACATGAATTTATATAGTCTGATTGTTACATTTCGTGGAACTAGAAGCATTTGTGATCACAGAGTAATCTCCGGTTTTCGAGGGCAGCATAATTTGTTTGCAACAGCATGGAAAGTACCTACGATGCCTTTAAATGTTGTCTTGTATGGAGCTAAGTAGGTTTTGGAACAGTGCTACAGTCAACAAGCAACATATACTGTATTAAAAATAACTAAAAATTAAAAATATGGATTCTGGAAAATGTATAAACTGATTATTTAAAATGAATGACTGAGAAAAATTAATAAACACGTGCACATATTTATTAAACACATATAACTGATATTGGAAGTCTGTTGCTTTACCAAAAAGACCAACATATATAACTGTGCTAAATGTAGTTTAGAAGTCCCATTAATCAAACAAAATTTTAAATCTCTCATTAATGAATCAAATAGACTTAAATATAAATAATGCTGTTGAAATAAACAAGTATATTCCACCGTCCACCCCATTCTTCATACTGTCTGGCTTCTCCTCTCTCCAGCTGTATAGAGCAGGAAAAAAACAAAATCTTGAGGAAGCACATCATCTGTTCAGCCTTTAGGAGATGGAGGAGGAGGGCGAAACATCTGTGCCGTTTCACCAAATAGGTAATCAAAAATCAAGCAAATAATGCCGATATTAAAATCGAAACAACGCCCCTTCTGCTAAACTCATTTCTGCTGAAGGGAACAGTTAACAAAGCCCCAAGTAAATGTCCATCAGTTATGATTATTTCAGTTATTATTATTCCACTACAAATACCATGGACCTGATTTACTAAGATCCAAAATAAAGGCTACTAATTTGTTTGTGCAATCTTAGAAATTGCATGTGCACACTAAGGGTGTATTTACTACAAATTATAGTACAAATGTGTAGCAGTACTTACAACTGTGAGTGCCAGCAGCGTATGTGACTGTTTACTAAATACAATTTCATTGATGACTATATGAAATGATTTCTCTACATACATTTGCATAGACACCATTCCATATTTTGCATGCATTTGCTAAATAAATAAAGGGTAAACATTCACAAAACATGCTATTTTGCACATCTGTATGATGAAAGAATTTAGCAGAACCTTTTGTAAATCAGGGACTAAATGTGATTAGGTGGCCTTAACTACATAAATAAGTACAATGTACTTACTGTGGTCATATTGTATTGCAAAACACTTCTGCTGCTATTGAGGTGGGATACGGGTAAGGTTAGGGACAGGTTTGGTGGTATGGGTAGGTTTAAGGGTGGGTTAAGGTGTAAGGGATGGGTCAACAGTGTAATTACAGAAATTAATTACAGATGTAATTACATATAGGTATTTTTAAAAATATAAGTAGAATGTAAAAACATGTACACAATAAGTGCATTGTACCAAATGATTAATTTAAATGTAAGTACATAGTAGTTAAGGCCACCTAATATAAAGCCGTGATTTTTCCTCAAGGAAAAGGTTTAAAATGATTAAAAATATTCCAACAAAACATTTTCTGTGTCACTATTTAAAAGTGATTTAGACATGCAAGTCATTTCATCGCAGGCCTAATAAAAATTCTAAAATTGTAAAGGCCAAAAAAGGCCATCACAAGAAGAATAAGATCCAAATGAAAGCCTTTATGCCACAATAATGAGGTACAAAGAAGTCGCCAGAGCTAAAGGACTCTGCGGTAATGTTCTCCTTTTCCGAAAAGCCACTAAAACTGCTTTTACAATATTCAGCCACTTTTACATAATTCATGTATGCAGTGGTCACACAGATAATTACATTAGCAATAAGCAAGGGAAGTCTCCTTTTAACGCGTACCCTTTGACTCAGGGGCTAGAACAAAAGTGTGAATAGACACGGCTTTCACCACTACCTTCTCCTCTCGTCAGGAACGTTAATGCAATTTCAAATGGCCATTCATTCCGCAATCTGAAAACCTTTTTATCATAATCCAATTACTAGGTCTCATTTATCAGCCGACATTTTATCACCCAAAACAATACGATGAGAAGTCAGTACCATCACTTCCGCTATTCATGCACCCTGGGTCTTAGAAAGAGCTTTGGATAATCATGTGGCTGTAAGCAAAGCGCCAAAATTTGAGGAATTGCAGTTATTAAGGGCTACTGACTAAATGTATTTTTTGATATACAAACAATTATTTTTAAAATGATAAAAATGAAAAAAAGATGTGGTGAAATGTAACATTACATCACTTGCTCACCAATGGATCCTCTGCAGTGAAAGGGTGCCGTCAGAATGAGAGTCCATACAGCTGATAAAAACTCTAGTCCATCAAGGCGTTTTAACTGTAAACTGCCACTTCTGCCCAACCAGAATCCATAATAACACTTCCTCCAGTGAAAAATGTATTTATAGTTATAATATTTATTTTTGGACTATTTTCACTTGTAAACAGTGCATATTTCTCTCCTGATTCAGATGTGATGACTTTTTCACTGGAAAAAGCAATATTATGGATAGAAGATTCAAACGATGGATTTGTTTCCTACAAATACACAGCTTTTCACTTCACAAGACATTAACTGATGGACTGGAGTGGTCTGGATTACTTGTGGATTATTGTGATGTTTTTATCAACTGTTTGGGCTCTCATTCTGACGGCATCCATTCACTGCAGAGGATTCATTTGTGAACAAGTGATGTAATGCTAAATTTCTCTAAATCTTTGAATTTTTGGGTAAACTATGCATTTAATCTCTATACCAGTGATTCCCAGTCTCTTAATAATATAACCTTATATTTATATAAAGAGCCAGGACCAGAATCGAGAACTATTGCTACACATATTAACCTCTCTAAACGCATATGCTTAGGACGCCGAGACCTGATGTTGGCAGAGACCTGGCATTACTACCAAACTCTGAGTTTCTGACTTCACATGGCTGTGAGAAGTGCGCTGCGTATGTGTGTGTTCATGTTTGTTTTTTATGCCTGCCCTTTTGGCACTGATTTAAACATGTGGCTACACATTTCAAGATAAGAGCAGTATTTACCTCTCTGGTGGTGACAGATAACATCCCAGCTCATTACTCCAGCCATGTTGGCTTAAACCCTATCGAACAGACCTTTACACAGTAAGCTGTATGGAAGCATTGTTTAGGTTGTTGCAAAAAGAATAACGTATTGCTGATTCTAAAGTGGTCATTTAAAAGCATTTTTGGAGCTACAATTTCACACCAAACTGCAGCAAGAAATTCAAAATTCAATCTATCAAAATATAAAAGGGAAACATCCAGACATATTGGCAATATTGGAAAAATTTATTTATATCCGTTCAATTTCAAACTCTAGTGATTTGCCCACGTGACACAAAGATTGTTCCAAAAGGTAGGCAATATCGCAGTGTTCAGAATAAAACGCTTGCTTGCAGTTTTATTTCAGTATTATTTATATACTATTATAGTACTGATTAATATTTCAAGTGGCCTTTTATTTTTATTTTTTAAGGTCAGTTGGTGTCTTATTTATTTTTTATTTTTTTAAGTAATCAACTTGGCTGCACAGGTCATTTCAACTTAAACTGCACTAAACCAATAAAAAAAAAAGAATAAAAAAAAAGTTGAATATCATATAACTTATAAAAAAAAAAGCTGAAATTACTCAACTTCCTTTTAGTTGAAGTGATGTAGAAATATAAGTTTCCATGACTTTCTGACCATATATTTTTTATAGTGAATAAATATGACAATATAGTTTTATTTTATTTTACGGTTTTAGTTTTAATCATTTTAGCATTTCAGCTTAAACATTTTATTTTAGCTAGTTGCCAAAGCAAGACTTCTACTTTAATCAGTTTTTGTTTAAATTTAAGTTGTTTTTTAATTTTATTTTAGCTTTATTTCAATTAATGAAAAGGATTATTTTTAATAGGTTTTTTGAATGCAATTTTGTGTAAAAATGTGAAGATCTAATCATATAATGAGTGAAGAAAGTGATGTGGTCATACTCATACTGTGCATAGTATGCATACTATATGCTGCAAAAATAGCAATAGTAGTATGGCAGTATGCTATTTTAAACATAACATAATTATGCCACCTTCAAAGAAGCCTTTTAAGGATCACGTGTTGCATAGAAGGCAATCCCAGAATACTCTTAATTCAGTCGGTGGATGTAGTTCTAAAATAAATGTTGATTATAATACTAATTTTGATCACTCATTATTTTAAGGTACAATTCCTGCTATTAACAAACAATTAACTATGACTTTTGCCTCAATAAACTCCTAATTTGCTGATTATTAATAGTTAGACTAAGGTAGTTGTTAAGTTTAGGTATTGTGTAGGATTAGGGATGTAGAATATGGTCATGCAAAATATACTGTATGCTTTATAAGTACTAATAAGTGCATGATAATAATAGGCATGCTAATAAGCAACTAGTTAACAGTGAGAACTGGTCCCTATAATAAAATGGTACAGTAATAGTTACTAAATAATGTGAAAAATAAATAATAGCTAAAAATGATTATAGTACCAAGTTGATAGCTTAGAAAAACATGTTAACACCAAACTTACTGGAATGAATTGTAAGCAAGTTTATTTGTTTGATGCACGTTAAGAGAGTGGCTGTCTGTGTAAATGCTCCAAATCACTCATTTATGAGGTTCAGTATCGGTTAGATGCTGATGTAAAAGACAGCAATGCAGCTCACTAGGGTTTGGAATAGAACTGTAATTAAAACATTAATTTTGTCTTTGTTTTACATGAGGATAAACGCTTGAACTTCAGGAAATAAAAACACTGAAACTCTCACTGAATCACGAGAAGAAATAACAGGATGACATAATTGAAGACAAAGAGTTTCCACTGAGGTAATGGTTTATATTTTGTAATTAATACACAGTTTATTGAGAGTGCTCTCACAGACACCTTGAAATCCCCACCTCTCTTCTCAGGGACTGACTGAAGAAATTCACAGCCTAGTTCCCTTGACAATATTATCTCAGACGAGCAGACAATTTGCCTCTTTGTTTAAGACACCAATACCACTGAAACTTCATTATGGAAAATCCTATAAATAAAAGGCAGTCGGTATGGAGTTATTGAGATCCGCTGTACTGAGGCTAACATTCCCACATATAATGGGCCTTTTTGCATCTTTTTTTTTTCGTCTCGTCTCGACTGAGGAGTAGATCAAGTGAAGGTTGCGTCGACCTCTCACATGGCCTACATTCTAATGGGGGAGCTAATTGCATAATTTGTTTTAGAATTAACGGCTAATAGCAGCCGCTCTCCGATCCGAAGCCAAACTCCCCCTCCCTCGCTCCCCGTTTAACTGGAATTTACAGAGGCTTTGGACAATGACTCATCAATAATGTGGGAAAATAACGCCAACTGAAGTCAACAGAAACTCTTCTTATGAAACGGCATAATCGGAGTTCATGCTAATGCCTGAAAGGAAGTGGTTTAAAATCAGTTTACTTTGTTGAGAAATAACCCTAATCATGTCATGTTGGAATGACCAAAATTTTTACCGAAAAATACACGTTGTTGTTCCAGCGGTTGATTTTATGTTAAAAAAAAAAAAAAAAAAAAAAGTAGATTTCAACTTTCTTTTTGTTATATGGTCACAATAAAATGGTCTTGAGAACATTATAACATGCCTACATTTATTATTTTAGCTACTTCTGTTTTATTGTTTTACCCAAGTCCCAGACTTTCGATCTTAAAATATGAACACACATCATAATGGAGATATATGACTTCTATAATGTCATATATAAGATATGAAGAACCCAAGAAAAATAAATTACAGTTGCGAACAGAAATTTGGTAATACTTTACTTAAAGCCTTTATGTATAATGCATTATAAAGGGTTATTAAAGGCTATAATGCATTATGATTATTACATAATGTGCGTTGCAATACGTTATATCTTGTCGTAAATAATTATAACCAAATTTAAAGTGCATAGTGTAACAATTGACAAGTGTTATAGTGTATTAACTGTGGTTACAATTATTAATGAGATCGTACAATGCATAATAAGGTGCGTTACAAAGCATAATTAATGCATTAAAACTATTTTTAAAATACATTATATATATATATAAAGGTTTTAAGGAAAGTGTTAATGAAAATTTCGATTGCTAAGTTGAAATTTTGTAAATTTATGCAAAGTGTGAAAATACTTATTTTTATGTATTTAGTAGACATAAAATGCAAGCTATGAAATTAGCAATAAAAATGAGACAAAGGTCAATAAACTAAAATAATATGAGATGCAAAAAACATTTTCTGTCCTCGTAAACTCCATTTGTTTGTCTTTTTCTCCACTGTATTTTTTTCTAGTCAAAAAATACACAATTTGAATTGGAAATTTTATGACTTTATTATGCCACTTTATTGTATGTATTGTTACCTGGTACAAGAATTTTTCTGCCATAAACTATAAAACGATTTACTTATTTTATTATGTTTTTTTTTTTACTTATTACTTAATTCTAAACAAGTCTTAGCCATAATACCATGTTAAATTAATACTGTAAATCAATGAACTTCTTCAATGGCATCTACAGGTGAGATTAGCTATGATTGTTAGATTGTCAATCTCACTCAAACCAGGCAATAACTTGGGCTCCATGCGATGTAATAACCAAAGAGAATTGCCAAACGAAACCAAACAAACAAAGCTCAGCTAAAACACAGAGAGGCAGAGACACAGACTGGGCGCGAGGTTCAATCAATACCGTGTGATCCAGCTGTCAGTCAAACCCTTTTATACTTTCAGTCCATGGCCAGAGTTTTCACGCCTTCAAAAACTCACCCACTGCTGAAGAGAATCTCTCTAGCTTTAGTGTGCTTAATTAAAGAGATTATTAGGAGCATTTTTTTTTTTACAGCTACAGCAATGACAAATGCAAAATAACCAACTACACTTTTTCATTTTCTGGGGAAAGCAAACAACAACAAACCAGTCGCATTAAGTAACTATTTTTCCCAATCACTTGACTTCATCCTCAGTAGCCAATGATCTGTCTCCTTGCATCTCCAACACAATGATATGATCTATTACTGCTCACTCACAATGCCTCAGGCATCCATTTTAATTATGCTAATGCTAAAGTGCAACCTTCATAGTACATTACCACAGTAGCATAGAAATAATAGGAAAAAAGGTTCATGGTGAATGTCTTTTTATTACTTGGTAAATAACGGCTGCTTGTTCAAACTTTCCATCATGGTCGGTGTTTGGAATTTGATTGTAACCTCAGGTCCTGCTCTCTATTATGCCTCATTGGAACCTAATATTGCTTTGCATTGTGTTTTAAATTGAAATATGACAGCACCACTGAAAGGACACATTTTTAAGGAGCAGTTTCATTAGTTTCTATTCTACATTTTTACATTTAGCTTTTCAATTATGTGAAGAGGCCTGTTGTCGTCCATTACACAGTGTGAGCACATTCATTGTGCCAACCGGCTTCATTCCCAAACGCTTGGTTACAGACAATTGGAAAATTACAGATGTCGCAAAGCAAAGAAGTTGATATTTTGCCAATAAATTTGTAGCAGTTAAAAGTATAATTTACCCACTAATGAAAATTCACCAAACCCAATGCTGTTATTTTGTATGCAGAACACAAAATGAGAAGCTTATAGCGATCTTTCGGCAGCTTTAGTCCATACAACAGTTTAAAGTGACGACAGTCCAAAAATAGAGAGAGAGAGAGAGAGAGAGAGAGAGAGAGAGAGAAAAGAAACACATTAAAGGAATCATAAAAGGGTTTCATAAAAAAACAACAACACTTATTTCTTGATACGGACACACGCACACACATATATTTAGAATGACTAGATTATATGAACAGATTGGTTAGCATTTAGCATGGTCTGTGGCAGACTTTACTAAGTGTCAGGGCAACAAAATTCAATAAACAAGAAGTTAATATTAAGTGAATTAAAACATGAAGAAAATAGTCTTTTTGCTCTATTTTGCAAAAACGGCAAAAAAGCCATGTTGTGCCTCTCTGCACACAACAGTGTTTCATTACTGAATGAATTTACCTTTTTTGAATGACTTGAATCAGTGATTCACCGATCCATTCATAAAAACAGTTTCTTCATTCCTGAATGAATCAGCAGTTTTTAATGAATTGATTGAATAAATGACTCAATGGCTCAGTCTTTAAGACAGTGGCTTGCTGCCACCTACTGGTTATTTTAGTCTCACTTTTAAAAGTATCATTCTATTTTTTTTTTTTATCATTACATATTTTTGTGTTCAAAATTGTTGTTTATATTTAAAACATTAATTTCATAATATTATTTATTAAATTTGTAAGTGCAAATTATAATTAATTATACTTGTCGCTTAAAAAAAAAAAAAAAAAAAATTAAGCCACTTTGCCAATGTAACTTTTCAGCATAGGCTGTTTTATTTGATTTGTATCCCGTGTTTTCTGATACATAAATTAATGTCTCTGGGCTAAGCCCCAGATATCCACTCACCTTAGAACCGCCTCTGGAATCAAACCCATTAATTCAGCATTCTAGCACTTTGCTCTACTGATTGAGAGTGCACTGTAAAAAATGGAGCTTTAATAATTTGAATGTGATGGATTATCAACTAATTATGTTCCTTCCCTTGTAGGTGTGTTCAGATGTAGTATATAACATTTTTATTAACATCAAAGTGCATACAGCACCAAAGTTGACACTGCTTTGAAAAATAATGTTTTTTTGTTTTGTTTTTTTTCTTGTGCTTGCAGGTTCATTCAGACAGTCAATCTTTGTGGCACCAAATGCACTGAAAGTCACAGATCAGCTGGAATTCTGGAAAGAGGGTGCAAAGAAAAAGGATCTGCCTGAATCCCATCCTGCTGTTTCTCATCGGACAGCTCGTCAACTTTGACTGTCAAAATTACTGAAATTTAACACAACACAAACTCATTTTTACGGTATTATTTCATTTTATTAACACTACCAGTCAAAAGTTTTTGAACAGTAAGATTTTTAATGTTTTTAAAGAAGCCTCTTCTGCTCACCAAGCCTGCATTTATTTGATCCAAAGTACAGCAAAAACAGTACAATTTTGAAATATTTTTACTATTTAAAATAAATGTTTTCTATTTGAATATATTTTAAAATGTAATTTATTCCTGTCATCAAAGCTGAATTTTTAACATCATTACTCCAGTCTTCAGTGTCACATGATCCTTTAGAAATCATTCTAATATTCTGATTTGCTGCTCAAAAAACTATTATTATTATCATCATCATCATCATCATGTTGAAAATAGCTGAGTCTTTTTTTTCAGGTTTCCTTGATGAATAGAAAGTTCAGAAGAACAGCATTTATCTGAAATAGAAATCTTTTGTAACATTATAAATGTCTTTATCTTCACTTTAGATCAATTTAAACCATCCTTGCTAAATAAAAGTAGTAATTTCTATAACCCCTAAAATACTGAATCCAAGCTTTTGAATGGTATAGTGTATAATGTTACAAAATCTTTTTATTTAATAATAATAATAATAATAATAATAATAATAATAATAATAAATGTTTATCAGCATATTAGAATGATTTCTGAAGGATCATGTGACACTGAAGACTGGAGTAATGATGCTGAAAATTTAGCTTTGATCACAGGAATAAATTACATTTTAAAATATATTCAAATAGAAAGCTGTTATTTTAAATAGTAAAAATATTTCACAATATTACTGCTTTTGCTGTATTTTGGATCAAATAAATGCAGGCTTGGTGAGCAGAAGAGAATTCTTTAAAAACATAAAAAAAATCTTACTGTTCAAAAACTTTTGACTGTTAAGGTCATTGCACACCGAGTCCGAAATTTTCGCATGTGTTTTTTCGTATTCCTCATCCTTTCCTATCCAAATGCAGGCTACGGATGCGAAAACGCAGAAAATCGAACCTGATCCAAATTTTTTTTATGACGGACGAAAGTTTCGGAGGCAGTGTGTAAACGTGATTGACACAACGTGAGGTCGTATTTATTTTTTAACGTGCGATAATTTCAGACTCAGTGTGCAATGACCTTTAGTGTACTTACTTGTTTTTGCTTTTCAGTATGTGTATGTTTTGCCATGATATAAAGTGCCCAGGGGACTGTGGTGATGCCCTTTTTTCAGCTAGCTCATCCTAGAGATCAAGACTTGTAATTTGTACTTTTAAAAAGAAAATGTTCAACAGTTAAAAAGAATATTATCAGAACTAATGCTCGTGAGTTATTGTGATTTTTATGGGGTTGGGGTGGTAAAAATCATGGATTACAGTGCTGTACCATAATTTGTTTTTTACAGGTTAAAAAAAAAAAAAAAAAAAGAGTTTAAACTACATGAAAATAAACACTACAGTACTGATACTGTAAATGGAAATACGGTAATACTGTAAATAAATACAGTAATAATACTGTAAATGAAAATACAGTAATCATACTGTAAATGAAAATACAGTAAAGCCCTTATTATACTGTAAATGCAATTACAGTAATACTACTGTAACCATTTTTACAGCTGCCAGTAAGTTACTGTAAAATTTACAGCAATATTTTTAGAGTATCAATACTGAAAAATTTTAAATGGTTAATATAGTTCCAAACTCACTTCATATCATCAGTCGAGTGTTTGAAATAACATAAAATATATTATTTTACAGTATTCTATACTGTAATACACACTATGGCAATTAGCACTGCATTATAAATAGACTTTAATCTTATGAAAATACCCAAGATGGCTTGAAGAACAAAGATAAACCATATATTACCACAGTTGTGTGTTTATTGTCTTCATGTTTAATCGTCAAAACATTTTTTCTTCTTTTTATTCAGTTAAAGTACAGAGATTGCTGAATGCATTTGGCCATTTTAAGGATTTACTAGAAAAATCATAGGTTAAATTACTTAAGTATACGCAAATACAGAAGTTTTTCACCAGTGTTTTACCACCATTTCATTAAAGTAAAAATATACCACACTGTCATGTTTTAGCCTTGTTATATTTATCTAATGTTGTGTCAGTTTTTCCCCATGGTATCGAATATTTTCTAAGGTATTTTATCAAAGTTCCAGTATTCCAGTATTGTGAAAACACTACCATGAACAATAACTATAGTTACAACTCCACACCAATGGAAAACAATGTTCTTTTTATTATAAGCACGTGCTGCAGTTGTGTCGTCTGTCACTGTAAATGCTTGAGCTCTTTAAAGTTGGATGGATTCTGAATGGCTGTCAGTGTTTTTAATTGTTCATCAGCTGGGAAAAAAAAAACAAAAAAAAAACAAAAAAAAAAGTTTCTGAAAGTGATTTCAACTATAGTGTTCCTCTGTATTATTGTTAAATTTGTGGTGTGAACTTCCCCATTCTCACAGAATTAGAAGGAATATTAAAACATAATTATTGTCCTCATTATGTGAATAGGACTGTAGCCACCAAATCGCCAAAACACAATTGCCATGAAACATTTTGTATTCCATGGCAAGCAAAAAAAAAAAAAAAAAAAAGCATGTGGGTCTGAGGGTCTCAGAAGTTCAAGGCATGGTGTGATATCTACTCCATCAGGGGTTCTAGGTGACAAATCTTTACTTTGTTCCCAAACCCAACAGGGAACATCGGTCAAAAAGCCCTCACATGTTCCTACAGGAGCCAAAACGGATAGCATGCTGGGCAGGGAAGACCATGGGTAATGAGGAAATGGTTAAATGTGGAACACATACCTGTTAAAAGAGTCCCAGCGTGAAGTGAACATCCATTTTAGAGGCAAAAGAAAAAACAGAAGAGAAAAATATGATTAAAAACATAGCGAACAGATATTAGTTGTTACTCATGACACAGTGCTGCAATGTCTTTCGCATAACCTTTCAACCAATAACACAAAAGAAAGCGAGGAAGAGAGGTTGCTGATTGACAGTCTGAGCAGGCCATCAGTAGATTTCATTCCAGATTGCAGTGTTATCTTCAGAGATAGGTAGAGGTTATCGCTGACCGCCTGCTCTGCATTCTGAAACACGTTAACTGTCGCATCACCCGCCACATTACAAAAAGGTACCCACGCTGAGAATGCCGGATACGTGATAACAGTGAACGTTACGCTTTGAGAACACTGTAGATTAAAGCTAGAGTTTTTTTCCCCAAGTTTGTGACCTGAAATGAATTTGGATCATTTTCACCATCTGTGCTTGAGAAGAAAAGAGCAACAAAGAAAGTGGATGTTGCACTACTTGGGCTAGTTGTCACTTAATACTTAGATGTATGCATAAATCATAAAATCTTATCAGCAAAAATATTATTAAAAAGTTGATATATTGTACAAAACAGTAATATTTTGAAATATTATTACAATTTAAAGTAACTGCTTTCTATTTGAATATATTTTAAAATGTATTCCTGTGATCAAAGCTGAATTTTCAGCATTATTACGCCAGTCTTCAGCGTCACATGATCTTTCAGAAATCAATCTAATCTGCTGATTTGCTTCAAGAAACATTTTTTATCATCGATGTTGAAAACAGTTTTGCTGCTTAAAATTGTCGTTGAAAATGCATTGATTTTTAGGATTCTATGATGAACAAAGTAAAAAAATAAACAGCATTTATTTAAAATAAAAATCTTTTGTAACAATGTAGAAGTCCTTACTGTCACTTTTGATCAATTTAACGCATCCTTGCTGAATAAAAAA
>JAFVLL020008612.1:0-11569 GCA_021397915.2 Tor tambroides
TTCAACTGTATAACAGTTTCAGTGCAATTCATGTTATAATGTTAGAATTAAAGAACAATAAACATAATACATATTACTGTTGCACTTATCTGTACTTGGTTAATGCAGTTATTTTTAAGCTGTTATTGACATCCTATGTAAAACGTGATTTAGCCAAAAAACAACAACAATAAAATTACCACTTTAATATGTCTTGCGATATCCGTGCGTGCAAAGCTTCTGCGCGATCCTCTTGTTCATATTCTCGAGTTCTGAATTGATATGGCAATATTGACGAACTTGCTGTTTTGGCAAGGGGCGGGGCAATACTGAAACGCCGTCTAAGCTGTTCGCCAATCACAACGCACTGGGACAGCTAACCAATCACAACACATTTCATAAGATCTTACATCTGCATGACTTTTCAGATGTATCTGTAAGTGTGATGGCAAAAGATATGTTTTATTACACTGATCACAATTAAACACCCTTCCTCCAGAGCGAACGGGCGGATTATTTTTCTAACTCCGTCTTTTCCGAAGCCTCTTTCCACAGAGCTCCGAGTTTCTTTCCAGAATGTGTTTTCAAATGATGTTCCAGGACACTTTTATATGTGAAGCTCTTCTCACACTGAAGACACTTGAAAGGTTTCTCTCCAGTGTGGATTCTCATGTGAACCGTAAGGTTTCCTTTAATTTTTTAAATATAACACTAATTGTATTCGTCTGAAAGATTTGCGTTATATGCACCTTGGATGGCTTGAAGGTGAGTAAATCAGGTGGTAATTTTCCTTCTTGGGTGAACTATCCCTTTTAAGTGAATGGAACAGAAATATGCATTAATCACCTTTATTTATATAGCGCTTTAACAATACAGATTGTTTTTAGCATTAAAGCTAAACATTTCAAAAACACTAATGTTGTGCAATATAATTATTTTATCCTAGACTTACAGAGCTTTAATAATTAAGTTGTAGACAAAGAAACATTTTCTCAAAAAATATAATATTAAACACTTGAAAATAGTTTCTTATAGTAGGTTAGTTTGGTTAGTTTATATTACATCTTTAATCAGCATCATAAACTAGTGATATTTGACTAAATTGGCCCCTAACAGAAAGGTTTGTAATAGGAGTCAAATGGTGTAACCAGTTACACCACTCGACATTTCAATTTAAAATCAAATTTGACATGCATTATCATGGACACCTATGTAAGTACATGGCCTTGGTGGAAATATTTCAAATGTATTTTTTAAAGTTAATACTCAGTTTCATAATAATGATGAATTATTAATGTATTCCTGAGGGCATACCATTTGACATATATACCTAACCATACCCTAAAAATGTCAAATTATCCCACATTTTAAAGAGAGTTACTAACCTTTGCGTGCAGCAGTTAGTATCACCAGAGGTCCTTCTCTGTGATATAATTTCCTGTCACATGATCTTCTTGCAAAATATTAACAAAATGGCTCGTGAATGGTGGTTACACCACCTTGACATTCAAGGAATTTGACTTGACTCCCATAATTACCCAAATTAATTATAATAGTGAGAAAAATGGTGCTCCATTTACTTTTATTCACTATTAGACAGTATTAATGTACGATTATGCCAAACTAGCTGATCTGGTGTTTTATTAATAATTTCACCTTTTTTAAACAAGATACATTTTTTGGTACAAGGTTTTTACGGTTACACCACATCGACATTTCTGCAATAATCCCCCAAATATTCTCTCAAAATTAATTAAAACCAGAAACTTTAGACTTGGTCCACAAAAAAGAAAATGTATGCAATTAATTTGCACATTTATTTTGAAATTGTAACCTTTTTAAATTTAATTAAACCATATGGACACAAAAAAATAGCATTGACCCATTTACACATCTGATGACTCAATACCTGCAATTCACCTTTATTCCTCAAGGTGGCACTGTTTGATACACAATGATGACTTTATTTTTCACTTAATTACCGCAGGCATAAAACAAACAAATATCATCAGCAAAAAAGAACTGGTTTGAATGGTTTTACTGCAGAGCAATTACTATACATTTACATTTAGTCATTTAGCAGATACTTTTATCCAAAGCGACTTACAAATGAGGACAATAGAAGCAATCAAAACCAACAAAAGAGCAATGACAAGTCTTGGTTAGCCTAACAAAGTACACATAGAAAGTTTTTTTTTTTTTTTTTTTTTTTATAAATAAGAAACAAGTAGATAGAATATAATATAATAGAATATTAATAGAATATTTATATAATATATGATATATTTCAATATAACATAAAATATAATAGAATATTTCACTATACACAGTGAAATATAAATGTCACTGTCATTTGATGGTGGATGTGGTGAATAAGCTGCCAGTGATCGAAATATTGAATATGAAGTCACTGAAAATGCTAGTTTTGAGAATATGGTTGAGATTGTGAATATGAGGCAGATGCTGAATGTACTGTGGAAGTGTGCTCTGATGATGCTCTAAATCATCTGCTCAAATTGAACCCTTTTAAGTTTCAAAAGGTAACAATATATGCTTTATTGTATTCTTCTGTAATTGTTCTGAAAATATCAAGAGTTTTTTGCTATTGCAGCAGTTTTTTGCTGGATATACAGCTGGGACTCAGGTTGAAAATCTGTTGGTGTGTGGTGTGTTGTCTGTCACATCACAGCACACCACACACTATAGGAGCAAAACGGTTCAATCTAGGATTTTTTGTCTTCATGTTTGTGGTCTCTCACATTTTGAAGATCTTATAAGATTTTAAAAATCTTTTAGTGTGTACCCAGCAATAACACATTAAATAATCACTTATGAAAAATAGTGCAAGTAAAATATTTGAACACACTGGTCCTGCCCCAGACCTGTACATCATCTTACATTTCATACAGCTGACTGCTCAAAAATATGATGCAGGACAATAACTCCATTAATGCAGTTATGTCCTAAAATTCAAGATACTGGGGGAAAAAATGCCCATGTGAGTTTGTGTCTCATATTTATAGCATATGAATGATATTCAATATCACACGAGCAGCGAGATCAATATCAAGCTAGTGCTGCTTTGTCCTGGATATCACAAGATTAAATGTGATTTTATACAACAGTTCAGTAAATAAGAATTTAAAACTCAGTTTAATTAATTAAGCATTATACCATTATTATTATAGTATTGTCTGTTTGTGACATTTGAGGTTTTGTGTGTTTTTGTCCTGTATTTGTCTGGTCAGCATGAGGAGCCGCTCCATCTCAAATAAAAGCACTTCAATCAATCTTCATGAACAGGACTGATTCTGTGGCGATGGACATCTGAACACAGATCAAACGAGTGAGTTCAGCTGAATGAACACGGACCTGTTTGTTCCTCAGGATCTGGTTTCAGACTGAATACTTCTTCAATCCTGAAGTCTTCACTCTCCTCTTTAATAAACGCCATCTGGCTTCTTCTTCTTCTTCTTCTTCTTCTTCTGTGGGTTTAATGGCGAGTTGCACAGCAGCTTTTAGGATCATATCGCCACCTGTTGTGCTGGAGTGTGAAGTGATTTCAGTCTAGGCCTGCATGATAATTTTACCTGACTCTTGATTTGTATTTAATAAGTTTCTGATGGTATTCTGATATTCTCTGCATCCCGTGTTGTAGAGCTCATTCCTGTCCTGCTCAAACCCAGGACAAATTAATAACATGTTCTACTGTTTCCTTTACTCATGTTTCACATGATCCCGGACTACGTTTACCTGTTATAGAAAGAGTCGGATTAAGTTTAATGTGGCCCATTCTTAGTCTTGTTAAAATACTCTGATCCTCTCGACTGAAGATTTTTTTTGTTTTTTTTTTTAAAGGTAGGCTAAGGCCAAGTCACATTTCATTATTTCATTCATGAATAGTCTAATGTAAAATGCTGGTAAATAAAGTTAAATGTTTACGTACATTATAAATACAGATAAACATTTCTAAAAGCTTTTTAGTTTTTCTCACTTGATAACAAATCCTTTAAATTTAACGGTGTTCAGAAAATAATGAAAAATAGTAGGCTATAAGTAGCTAGTTAATCTAATCCTTTAAATTTTAAGGTATTCAGAACAGAGCAACATAAATATCAGAAAATATATGCAGCTATACAATTAAATAACAAAGTTTTACTTATGCCATTATAATTTGTGTTTTATTTTTTAATTGTATACAACTATAAAATAAAATGCAAATTATAATTGGGCCTGTTTTTTAATATTTTAGACGGTGTCACGATGATAAAAAATGACTGGCCATCTCCTCATTGTACATGCCTTTTTTATAATGAAAGGGTTTTTGCTTTCGATTTGAATTATTTCATTTTAAAATGGTAACTTAAAGCTTTCTATATGTTTATCATATCTGTGTAAGGTCTGTTTTGGGTTTTGTTTCATGTTCTTGTATGTCTTTTATTTTGAAGTTTATTCTCGGTTCCTGTTTGTTTCATGCTTCCCTTGCCCTCATGCCTTCTTGCTGTTGGGTCCCTTGTTCACTGTGCCATGTTCTTATTGGTTTGTTCTTGTCATGTGACCCTCATTGTTTGTTATAAGTAGCCTTGTCATTGCCTTTGTTTCTTGTCGTGTATTAATGTTGTAACCTGCTGTCGGTGAGTCTAGTCTGTTTCATGTCAAGTCTTCGTCTGTTTGGATTATGTTTGGATTTTACCTTTGTAAATAAACTGCACTTGGGTTCATCACTATGCTTGGCTTCAGTGGACTCATTACAGAATACACGACCATCAAAATGAACCCAGCAGATCGCCTAGTGAGCCTCCATCAAGGTAATCACTCCATTGAAGAATATGTGGCTGACTTTTGTGAACTTTCCTGTCAAGTAGATTTTAAAGAAAGCTTCTTGAAGGATATTTTTTTGGTGTGGATTAAGAAAGGACATATCACATTTAATGTCACTCCATCACCAACACTGACTCTTGAAAACTACATTGACTTTTCTTTGTTGCTGGCTGGTTCACTGTTTACTGTGGGTGTTGCTGAGGAGGAACACACCCCATCCTACAGTACCCGTCACATCAACTTTTTCACGTCCCAACCTTCAAGTCAGGAGTTGTTCACACCACGCCTGCTACGCCAGGGCCTGCTCACGTCACGCCTGCTACGCCAGGGCCTGCTCACGTCACGCCTGCTACGCCAGGGCCTGCTCACGTCACGCCTGCTACGCCAGGGCCTGCTCACATCGCGCCTGCTACGCCAGCGTCTGCTCACGTCGCGCCTGCTCACATCACGCCTGCTACGCCAGGGCCTGCTCACGTCACGCCTGCTACGCCAGGGCCTGCTCAAGTCGCGCCTGCTACGCCAGGGCCTGCTCACGTCGCGCCTGCTACGCCAGGGCCTGCTCACGCCGTGCCTGCTCATGCCACGCCTGCTACGCCAGGGTCTGCTCGCGTCATGCCTACTACGCCAGGGCCTGCTCACGTATAGTCCTGTGGACACGGAGCTTGGGCCAGGACTTAAAAAACTGATTACTAGTGTGTTGGACCTACCATTGATGTCAGTGTGAGCGGCTGACATCCCATTGGTCTCTTCACTGTCAAGCCCAGCAGGCATCCCACTGTCTGCTGCACTGCCCGTAATGGCGCTCACCATTTTGAGCGTGTGGGCTGTACACTGTGCTCCTGAGGCCTCTCCTGTCCACAAATCTAACTCAGAGGCCTCTTCTCTCCACTAGTCTGCTCCTGAGGCCTCTTCTGTCTGTTTTGGGTTTTGTTTCATGTTCTTGTTTTCATGTCTTTTATTTTGAAGTTTAGTTTCGGTTCCTGTTTGTTTCATGTTTCCCTTGCCCTCATGTCTTCTTGCTATTGGTTCCCTTGTTCTTTGTGTCATGTTCTGATTGGTTTGTTCTTGTCATGTGACCCTCATTGTTTGTTATAAATAGCCTTGTCATTGCCTTTGTTTCTTGTTGTGTATTAATGTTGTATCCCGCTGTCGGTGATTCTAGTCTGCTCATGTCACCTTTGTAAATAAACTGCACTTGGGTTCATCACTACGCTCACCTTCAGTGGACTCCTTACAATCTGTGAGTCAATTTAGCTGAGTTTCGGTTCATCATTGTGAAGTGCTCCTGTTCAAGACCGGCAGAAAGTGCATCCTCTGTTTTCCTATTTAGGCTATTTTATAAAAGCACAACGTTTTGTTGATTATTGTGAATGCACACAAATAAAAGTAGCCCCTTTAAAGTTCCGAATGATGTATTACTCTTACTATATAATGAGCAAAATTACAATGTCCTGCAGAGCGTGCTTCAGCTTACACTCTCCACACAAACTGTTGGATATGGGTCTATGTCACAAATCAGCCAGGCTCATTCACCACCCAATCACAGCACACTTCGTCACTAGAGTATTAACTACACACACCTGATTGGAATCATCACCCTCATCAAGACTGGCTCATAAGCACACACCTCACTTCACTCTGTGTCCGATCTCATTCATTCGAAGTGGACTCTCTTCATGCTATCCAAACGATACATTGAGAAACCTACCTTTTGTACTTACCTTTTGTGTCTTCTCCAGTGTTACCTTCTGCTTCTCGCTCCAACGTCTCTTCCAGTCATCATCTCCTTGTGGACCGTCTCTATAATCATCATCAGAGGTGTGTGCTCTCTCCCGTTTCCGTCCCACGATCTCCTGCGAAACAAGAGATAAGGTTATATACTCCATCAATCCAAGAAATGTTCTATTACCCAAGATACTCACCTGCCATTTCCCTCTCCACCAGTCGCTGACAATAAACCTACCCGTTTGCCTCTTACTCCTCTGAGTCTCCTTCTGTAACAGTCTAACAGCGCACATTTATATAGGTTAAACATTTAAACTAACATTGTGATGTGCTTGAACTGTTTTAAATCTAAAAATTTTATTGTAGGAAAGTTGTGATGATTTGATACTGTTAAATGAACTAAACGGGGGCTATGATTAACTCACTGCTGCCACTGGCTGCTTGGTCCTTGTTTAAAAAATGCATTTAACGAACAAAAAAATGCTCCAATCGTTTTTCTAAGTTAACTTTATATAAAAACGAAAAAATTACTTTTCCATCACATACAAAACTGAACTATTTTAATAACAGTAGCTAGTATAAGCTGTTTTGGGAGAAGGGGAAGACGGGCTCGGGTAATTCTCATAAGTGCGTACCCTCGGAAGAAATCCTGCAGGTGCCCCTGATTGCATTAATATATCAGCGTGAAGACTGGCCCCTATACCTGGCAATTGTTTTGGATAAAATAAGCACAATCAAAAAGCACGCTCCAGGAAATCCCTAATATGGAGAAAAGCATCCAGCTATTGTGCAACTGAATGAAAGAAGATAGAAACGCTTTGAATGATGACATTCAAAGAGAACCTTTAGACAATACACACTGTAATTGCACAATGTTTATCTGTGTTCTTAATAGTTCTCTTAATACCACCTTGGGTATCTTAATAATTAAGTATATTTATAATCCATTGCTAATCGTCATAGCCGTGATTACAGTATATAATATATTTCTGCATCATTCTGTAATAAGCCACATCAGATCAAGAAGGAAATAATATTAAACATCTGTCTGATGTTGCGTAGTAAGCATGTTTTTGTTATTGAACAACAGGTTTAGTCATTAGAAGGTAAGATGCTCAGTGTTGCTTTTTCAGATGCACATGTTTCCTCATCTCAACTCACAGACACACAAAAAGAGCCAGGTTGGAGAGAAAAACAATGCATGGGAATTATTTAAAAGCAAAACCAAAAAACTCTCTGATTGGTTGAACTCTTCATCTTTTTCTGTTGTTTGTTTTGAATACTGTGCGTGAACAGAGGCGTCACCAGTTTTTTGCGTAGTTTAGAGTGACAAATCTTACCAGCGTACTTAAATGCGTACCTGCTACGCAAAAAAAAATACAGGTTGGCAGGTCTGCAGACATGAAAGCAGGAGATTCATTGCACAGTGTCGTTAGATTCACTGACTATAACAGGAATTTAACTAAACTCAATGAGTTTCAGTGACGCTCACGTTCTTTGCTCACTTTCTGTATGATTTATTAACATGTTTAATAACCATTTAGTTTAGCATGCTGATAAGTATGCACCGAATGTTCAGCATCCGAAATTATTCGGCCGAAAATAGCAAAAAAAAAAGATTGAATAAAATATACCGAACACTGACCAGACGTGATCAAAGAGGCATACACAAATGTCAGAAGTGTGGAAGCATTTAAATCTATCAGACAAAAGATGCAAAGATCATTACAAGCACCGAAAGCGAGAGTCTGTTTAGCTCTGCATCGCATGTCTTGAATTCATGAAATGGCCTTAAACCATTAGTAAATAAACTGCAGAATGTTATGTTCTAATACAAGCACAAATTGCATGTATTCAAACAGCGCTGTGTAATGGTGTGAATGTGGTCTCATCAAAATTAATTTCATTTATAAGTAGTAACAAATGGAAAGAACAAATCAAAGAAGTTCAGACTGGAGTACCCCACATGTCATTAAGGGGGGGTTGAAGAGTGTATATATAATTCACACAAGATGGGAATTGTGAGTGTTCTACGTGGCATTCAATCATCTGTGTTTGTAAAAAAAAAAAAAATAAAAAAAAACTGCAATTGCACAGTTGCTCCATACTGTATTTGTTCAAACAGAAAGATGTTATGTCGTCGAGTTTTGCTAATTGGTATACCCCCTCTCTACATAGAAAAAGTCTTAGATCTTTGAGTTCAGCTCATGAAAAATGGGGGCAAAAACAAAAGTGTTGCGTTTATAATTTTGGTCAGTGTATATATTAGTGCTGTCAAATGATTAATCGCGATTAATCGCATCCAAAATAAACGTTTTTGTTTACATAATATATGTATGTGTACTGAGTATATTTATTATGTATATATAAATACAAACACTTGCATGTATGTATTTTGAAAATGTTTACATGTATACACATTTATATAATTATATTCTTATATTTTATATTAAATATAAGTATATTTAATATATACAAATAACATTTTTCTTAAATATATACGTTTGCATTTATACATAATTAATATACACAGTATCCACACATATTATGTAAACAACTTTTATTTTGAATGCGATTATTTGCAATTAATCGTTTGACAGCACTATATATATATATATATATATATATATATATATAGTGCTAAGTAGTACATATTAAAGGGATACTCCACCCCAAAATGCAAATTTTGTCATTAATCACTTACCCCCATGTCGTTCCAAACCCGTAAACGCTCTGTTCGTCCTCGGAACACAATTTAAGATATTTTGGATGAAAACTGGGAGGCTTGTGACTGTCCCATTGACTGCCAAGTAACTCTCACTGTCAAGGAACAGAAAAGTATTAAAAGCATCGTCAGAATAGTTCATCTGCCATCAGTGGTTCAATCTGAATTTTATGATTCAAACCTCCCGGTTTTCATCCAAAATATCTTAAATTGTGTTCCGAGGACATTCCGAGGATGGGGGTAAGTGATTAATGACAAAATTTGTATTTTGGGGTGGAGTATCCCTTTAACATTTTATTTTTAAGTTTACTATAAAGTAATTGTATTTGTATGTAATAATTCCCTTTAATTTTAAAATATAATAGTATTATCACACTTTATTATTTAGTTTATATATAAAACTTCATAAAGTGCAATACTAGTATCTGTAACGTGACAGACGAGAAGGGAGACGTGCGGATCCAAGTGCAATCTTTTATTTATAAACATTGTCAATAAACAGGCAGGGTCAAACAACGGCAAACAGGTATGGTACGGGCAAGACACAGAGTAATCCTATGGCAAGCATGGGTCGGCGAACAATATCCAACAGGGCAAGGCAGAGAGATAATCCAGGTATACGAACAGTAGTCCAAGAGAGGTGCAAACAGAGTCCGAACGGCAAGGCAAAGGGTTAATCCAGGAAACATGGGCAAGAATCAAAACACTAGAAAAACACACAAGGCAAGGAAAGGCAAGACTAAGACAACAAAGAGGGTTCCGTATCACAGCTAAAACTAGGAGAGTTATAAATGCAGAAAAATACTGGAACCAAACAGAAAAACACAGACTGGCTTGGAAAGGCAGCTAACACTAGGAGAGTGCTATACACAGAGCAATACTCGGCAGTGAGGGAGAGAAAGTCCATGGTTTATGTAGGGTGTGTGATTGATTGTTGATGATTCTCAGGTGTGAGCGTGATTGGGACAGCTGTGTGTACTTAGTGCAATGAATGATGGGAAATGCAGTCCGTGGGTGATATGTAACTGTCTGTGTGGTGTGAGAGTCAATATGATGGAATAGCAACCTCTGATGGTGAGTGGGCGGAAGATCACAAACCGGATTCGTGACAGTATCACTCTTATTATTATTTTTAAATAGTTATATTTAATGGGTAACAGTATATACAGTGTGAGGACCGAACCAAATCTCCAGGTTCTCATGAGAACCAGGCTGAAGAACTTATGTGCACCCCTGCCAATATCATCTGTTGAAATGTGTAACAATGGATATATGTAAATAACTACAGATAAACTACAGATAAATGTGCCATTAAATTATTGAAATCTTGACTTAAAATCTCAGGGGGTACTTCAAGTAAATAATGTAAGTCAAAAAGGTTTTGCCGACAAAAAAATAGGTTGACCAATTGATTAGCATTTCACAAAGCACAGATAATAATATACCATTTCTTGAGCAGAGCTGGAGGACCCTGAGCTTGTGCTTGCTGTATCGATCCCTCTGTTCATTGAGGATATTAGTTCCTTGACACACTGTACTAAGGTGGGTATTTCTGCAAAAAAGGAGGGAAAATGTATTTTGTATAGTTTAAAGTTTGAAAATTTACTACAACTAACAGATTGTGAGGACATACCCATTCTGACAAGGTCAGAAGCGTCTATGCTCCATGTTTCCTGGATATCAACTTCATTTAGCTGTTAACCTAAACTAAACTGCAGCTTGAGATGTATATGTTGCTTTCTCTAATTGTAATAATGAGTGTCAAAACAAGTGTAAGTGTAAGTATTGAGGGGTAGGATGCCAAAAGCCACAGTTGAAACTTCTGGAGGTGTCATGAGTATATTTCTACAAAAAAGGGATGAAGAAAGGTGCCTGCTTAAAATGCTTACAAAGATTGTTGTTACTATTAATTCCTAATGCTCAGAATCTTTCCCTGTATAAAACTGAAATACGGTACCACCACTTTTTACACACTGCTTTAAATACAAAGCAAGTCAATAGAAGATTACAATCACAAATGTAATATTGTATATATAGTATATAAGACAGAATTATCCACATAGCCTCCCGTAGCAGAACTCATTTCAGGTATTTTATACTGTACCTTTCAAAGCTTTCACCACTTGACCACTGACATATAATGGCTGTTCCACGCTCTCTCCACTTGCCTCACGAACTCCTGAGGTGTCTTACATTAAAAAAATAAATAAATAAAATTTGCAGGATTTGCATGATAATCTTCTACTTGCAAAACGCTTAGTGTGGTCACATTGGTTTTGAAAACCTGCTACAAGATTACGCTTAAAAATACAGTGGGTA
>JAFVLL020008615.1:0-22175 GCA_021397915.2 Tor tambroides
AAGAACATACTTATAAAGCTGATTGTATATGGGCACTCAGTCATCTTGTTGTTGAATACATTTAGCCAAAATCTCATGATATAAAAGATGAAATGCTATGCACATGACAGTATATTGGCTACACCTAGATGGCAAATGCTAATAGACTCTGCTCTTGAAACACACACACACTTTTTGGTGACTCTCCATAGAAGTAATGGTTTTTATATTCTACAAACTGCATTTTCTATCACCCTATAAACTACCCCTCATAGGAAACTTTCTGCAATTTCAGATTTTCAAAACACTTCATCATATATCATTTATAAGCTTGTTTCCTCATGGGGACCAAAAAAATAAATAAAAATGTCCGCACAAGGTCAGGATTTACTGGTATTACTATACTTGTGGGTACAGTTGGTAGTACCCACAAGTACAGGTACACACACACCAAAACAAAAAACAAAAAAATTTGTCTTTATAGACAGAATTTGAGCAAATAAACGCTGTACTTATTCAAACAGCAGTTCTTTATTTACTCTTGCATTGCAAACAAGCAGATATCTATCTCCAAACTGTGCGCAGCACTTCATTCTAAATGGAGGCAGGGTGGAGTTACGAGGTTTCGCTGACAGTTTGAGGATCCAATGGCATTATGAGGTTTAGGCACAAACTCTTTTAAATGCTTTTTATTGGTTAAATATTTGTAAAACCCACAAAAACGTAAATATGACCAATAGCATTGATTTAGAACAGGGATCCTGAATAATAACGAAATACAGCGATATGAAAACTTACTAATTTTCCACAGCACACCCGACAACCTGTCACAGCACAGCACTTACAGCTATACTTTGAGGAAGAATATTCTAGAATAATATTCTAATAATAGTAATAGAATAATATTCTAAATACACTACTTTTCCTGAAAAGTAGTGGTTTACAAATATAATATTTTTCTTTGAGGAATAATATTCTGACATTGTTCCACAATTTGTAGATGTAGTTTTTCACAGATTGGTGAAACTTTGCCCATCTATGCATCTGAGAGACTCTGCCCCTCTAAAGCCCTAAACACACCGCACGATTTTCGGCTGTCCCAGACGAAAGATTGGCATCGTGATTGTGTCATGATGCCAGTCTTTCGTCTGGGACAGCCGAAAATCGTGTAGTGTATCTCAGGCTTTAGATACTCTTTTTATATCCATACTCATGTTACTGACCTGTTCCCAATTAACCTAATTAGTTGCTAAATGTTCCTCTGGCTGATCCTTTTTTAAAAACACTTGCTTTTCCAGCCTTTTGTTGTCCCCCGTCCCAACTTTAAGACATGTTGCAGCCATCAAATACAAAAAAAATTCCCCTTAAAATGGTACAGTCCCTCAGTTTAAACATTTGATATATTTTCTGTCTTCTATTGTGAATAAAATAAAGGTTTATTAGATTTTCAAATCATTGCTTTCTGTTTTTATTTACATTTTACACAGCGTCCCAATTTGTTTGGAATTGGGGTTGTACCTGAACACACCCTTCAGTTTGCTTTTGAGCTTGACATTTAGAAACTATTCTGATAATCCAATACACAACGTCTTCATAAGAACCAACTAAATTTCCAGCAGCTGCTCCGATAAAACCATACACACTCCAGTCACGAGCTCGTTTTGCACTACATGGTAGCTGTTCTTCAGCTTCTTTTAAAGCTTTAGCTACTTCTCTTTCGAGTTTTATGAGATATTCACGCTCTGCTTGTTCTCTTGTTTCACGCTGAATTTTCTCCTGGAGCTTTTGTTTTTCTTTCTCGTGATTTTCTTCCAGGTATTTTATGAAGTTCTGTTGTTGTTCTCCCAAAGCCTTTTCTTTTCTTTTATTTTCTTCTTCAAATAGTTTCTGTTTCTCCTCCAGTTTTCTCTGCAGCTCTTTTTGTAGATTTTCATCTGTTTCTTTCTTGATCTCTTCTTCTCTTTTTCTGAATTCTTCCTCACTTTTTCTCAGTTCATTCTGCATCTCTTGTCTTTCTCTCTCATTTATTTTCTTCATTTGTTCAATTTCTGCTTCATATTTGGCTCTCAGCTCTTCTTCATTTCTCTTGATCTCTTCTTCTTTCTCTTTCAGTATTCTCTCTTGCTCTTCTTTGATGTTCTTCTCCACCTGCTGGAACATTTCACTGGTGTAGAAACTCCCCCCATTTGCTGCCACCATACAGTCAATCTTATCCAGCAATGCACAAACCTGTCTCTGGTCTTTAGTCTCATTATTATTGAACACGTGGTATCTCTTACCACACTTATGGATGAGGTACTGTAAGCTATCATTAGCTTCAATAAAGTCTTCAATTCTTGTTCCTCTCAGATCATCTCCTCTGGTGAAAAGCACCATGGTGTACATTCTGGATTTCTCTCCAAACATCTCCTGGATCATCTTCACTGCATCTTTCTCCTCTTGAGTGAATCGTCCCAGTGGAATCACAAGCAGAAACACATGTGGACCAGGAGCCACCATAGAGATGCACTTCACAATCTCCTTCCTGGTCTCAACATTATCAACTCCAGTATCAAACAGGCCTGGAGTGTCGATCACTGTTACCTGTCTTCTGTTGAACTCAGAGGTTTCTTTCTGACACTCTCTGGTCACTGATCGTGAAGTCAGTTTAGATATAAAAGCGTCTCTTCTCAGTATTGAGTTTCCCGTTGCACTTTTCCCAACACCCGTCTTTCCCAACAGCACAATCCTCACAGCAGCATAATTGTGTGTTAAACCTGCAAACATAAAGAGAAGAACAATTACTGACATGGAACATAAAACAAAAATAAAATCACATTTACTAAAGCAACCACGATTTGATTTTCCCATTTGTTTGTTACACTTGGCGATTCAAGAGCGAAGGCGAGAGGATCCAAATGTAGAGGAGCTTTATTGAAGGAATTAACAGGAACCAGAACGACCCAAGCCATAAGCAGAAGAAAACCAAACACGTAATAGCCAGTAAACAGAGAAGACTATAAACAAAAAAAAACAAAAACAAGGCAAACACGGGTGTTTAAATACACACGTTAACCAGGGGGAGGGGATAATGAATTGCTATAGTAACTAATGATGGTAACTTATAAGGCAGGTAGGCAAAAGAGCACAGAAACAATGGGGAAGTACCTTTCAAAATAAGAGTACAAAACACATGACCAAGGCCGTTTCTCAAACGGAAGGCTGCATCCTCCGGAGGTCGCATTTGTAGGCTGCATACAACATCAAGCCTGGTTTATTTCAGTTAACTGAGCATTACATTCGTGAGTCAAAAGCATATTACAACAATTTACACAACTAAGAATAATGGTCAAATTTATAACTGTAAATATTCTAAAATAAGATCTTCTTTATGACGTATGCAGCCTACAAATGCGTACATATGCAGCCTTCCGTTTGAGAAACGGCCCATGACAAGGGAACACAGGCAAGAATCACAACATTGATTGTGTCGAATGCATGCATGTCGTTGCATGTAAAAAATACAATAGTATTTACAAAACTAATTCTAATTTTAATGTCAGAGCAGCATGGCTATTGTAAACTGAATGTGCCAGGCTTCCGATGTTATCTGCATCATTACTTTCTACTGTACAAAACAGACTGTAATGCCACTTGAAATTACAGACTGGTATTTCTCACCATATTTACAGCTTTAATTACAAAAACACTGGTTTGTTGCACAAATAGTTTTACCGTTTTCTGTTATTCTTCTAGTTATAGTCACAGAAAATAGTTACTTGCGTATTGAAAAATAACGTGGATGTACATCAATTTAATTTACAGGATCTTCATAAATTGAATAAAATTTTCATTTATTTATCATTTTGTAAAAGTAGAGTTAAAAATATCTTGCTAAATTTTTCAAAGCGATGTGAATGCACCTGATATAATTATGACTTCCCAACTAAAAAAATACAAACTTCCCAGGAGGACCTGGGAACACACTTTCTCATGAACTCATACCTGCTGTTGACTGAGTTTTCATCATAGATCTTCTCAGTTCCTCTATTTCAGCTCTGTGTTTGTTTCTCTCCAGTTCTACTCGAGCCTGAAGGTACATGAAGGTCGTGTAGTAACTTCCTCCATTCTCTTGTACCATGTTCTCCACATCCTGCAGTAGATCTGGAACCTGTGAGCCGTTCTCCAAAACAAACTGTCGACCTCCAAATGACTGAAGACACATCTGAGCACTTGAAATATTATACAGACTACTTTTACTACTAATCAGTTTACTAAACATGTTCTTCTCTTGGATTATGAGAACCATGAGGTGGTTTTTGATGCTTGAGCTGAAAATCCTCTGGATCATCTCTATTTCTGCTTTGTCTGCATCAGTCAGTGGAGCGTCAGGAATAATGAGGAAGAAAACATGAACTCCAGGATCACAGAGAGACACAGATTGATGAGTCTGACGCATCACTTCCTCCTCTGAGAGGTGAGTCAGAGCAGGAAGCTTCACCAGACTCATCAGACGTCCATGAAGCTCCACGTCTCTCATCATACACTCTTTCTCTTTCAGGAGTAAGGGGGGAAGAAACTTCTTTTTTCCTCTTATAAGTTTTGATACAAAGGCCTTCAGTCTTCCATCACTTCCACACAACACAACACACAGCTTCTGTTTTCTGCTCACATGTACACTTCCTTGAACAACAACAACAACAAAAAAGTTTACTGCAACATTTTCAGATGTATTTTTTAATTATATTAATTTCATAAATGTTACAGCAATTGAAAAACTTGGCAATATCTCGGTTCATATACTTACTTTTTGCTCGATCACGCTCTGGTCTTAGATCTGGAGAACTAACTGTAAAAAAAAATGTGCGAATACATGAATACAGAACTTATAACACCGCCTACCATTCCTATGTTTAAACTTAATTCACTCTGCATGTATTTACTATGAGACGTTGCAATACATATATCACGATTCAAAATGCAATGAGGCATCATGACTGAAACTTTACTCGTTGTCCATTACAGCATCTCATATGAGTGTCTCTGATCACACCAAGACATTTAGAGCACTGAAAAAGATATTTATATGAACTGCTTCTTAATTAAATAAACACTTGGCGCTTCTGAAACCACTATTCAGTTTTGACTTAGCTCTGATCTATCATGCATAACTAAATCAATCAAATGGATTTCAATACTCAAAAACCTCTCAATACTACTACCAAAGTTATGACAGAATCACTGTTTTTGGCCACCCACCCAAAACAGTTGAATGGTATACAAGTTCCTAATATGTCAGAACACAGCTGAATATGTAATTACAAAACAGGAATACTTACAATAGGATATTTTTGGTATATTATGAAGAAAACCTTTTGCTTCCTTTTTCTTTGTACGAGTGTATGACTTTGCATCACCGTCTGCATCCGAATCTTCCTCTTCCTCTGTTTTGATAGAAACAAAAGATCTGCTCCAATCTTCATCAACCGATGATCCTTCTGTATCATGATACAGCTCACGTGTGAGATATTCTTCATTGTTTTCTCCGAGGATCTTCTCTAATCGTTGCAATATTATAGAGCACCATTCCTTGTTTTTATGATCAAGCTGCAGATGTCCTCCTCCACATTCGCTGTTTAACTGCTTAATTAATTCATTAGCTCTCACAGATGCCCCTTCAGTGTCATGCGTCTCTTCATCACTCGTGATCACTATGGTGCGTTTAATCGCCTCTTCACTGAACTTTTCCAGCATATATTTCACTCTCCTCATGTCCTCCTCAGTGAAGTCTTTATACTGCAGTATGATTATGAACGCATGAGGTCCTGGATCAGACAGATACACACACTCTCTCACTGTCTGTGTGATCTGATGATCTGAGATGTTTGTCTGGAGCAACTGAGGACTGTTGATGATGATCACGTGTCTGTCCTTCAGTCTTCCTCCGACTCTCTCTACAACACCTGGAAGAGCTCCACTGTCAAATGCTGCTCGTCCTAATATGAAGTTTCCCACTCGACTGTTTTCTGACACACTCTTTCCAAGCAGGACAATCCTCGGAGGAATCACATCGCTCACTGAAACATGACACACATGATTGATCTTAATCCAACATTGGTTGGATTTTCATTTTCTTTAGGCTATGTAATAGACTTACTGTAAGGAGGAGGGTCTATGCTCCAACTTCTACTGCGAGCAAGATCGTATCCAGCAATCACTGAAACAAAAATCTTACATTACAATATCCACAATAACACGCTGAAAAGGACATTTAAAGATTTACAAGCAGCAATACTCTAATGAGCTTGAAAGTAATCAAATTAGAATAAACCAGTTTAGAGTTTTCAGAGTTGTGACATTATGACAACGATATAAAAACAAAATGCATGCCTAAAAAAAATAATTGTCAGTTAACTTTGTTGTTATTCCTTACACGAATTTCTCTCACTAAAGTTTGTGTAGCGTCTGGAAATGACCAAATTAAACTAACACAGGCCAGCACACCAGTGCAGAAAACAACTCGACAGAAAAAAAAGGTTTAGTTGATTAAGGGAGATCATACATTCTCAGTAAGAGTTAATTCTGCTTCTTAACTGCATGCTTATTATGTTAGTACAGGTGTCTGGTTAGTTAAATCCGGATCTTACACTTTCCCTGTGCCATTATTTCAGCAACTCCGTTAGGTTTCTAAAGCGAAAGTCACGTGACGATCAGACGCGCTTGTACAGTATAAACTCACCGGCGCCCTCCGGAGGAGACTTTACAGTCCGAGGACAGAAAGAGATCAATAACATATTCTATAATAAATACTGAGAGTATCAGTGTAAACGAAGAGTTTCGATTCCTTCTTAAGAAATCAAGTGATTTCATTTTAAATGATTCACCGAATGTCCTCACACTCCACTCACATGAATACAAGCTGATATAACATGAATACAGTCGAAAGTCTTAAAAAACATTAACACCTTAGGTTTTTTAAAAGTATATTCTGCTCACAAAGCCTGCATTCATTTGATACAAAATACAGTAAAATATTTTTACTATTTAAAATAACTGCTTTATATTTGAATATTTTGTTTGCATAATGTGTTCTGTGTATAGAAATTATAGAAATTAATACTTTTATTTAGCAAGGATGCTTTAAATTGATCAAAGATGATGATATAGAGAGTAAAAGATAAAGTGCTGTCACATTTCTATTTCAGAAAAATGTTGTTCTTCTGAACTTTATATTCATCAAAGAAACCTGCAAATCAAAGAAAAGTCTACTCGCCTGTTTTCAACATAATAATAATAATAATAATAATAATAATAATTAATAATAATAGTAATAAATGTTTTTGAGCAGCAAATCAGAATATTAGAATGATTTCTGAAGGATCATGTGACTGGAATAATGATGCTAAAAATTCAGCTTTGAAATCACAGGAATAAATGACATTTTAAAATATATTCAAAAAGAAAGCAGTTATTTTTAATAGTAAAAATATTTCACAATATTACTGTTTTTGCTGTAGCCTACATTGGGTCAAATAAATGCAGGCTTGGTGAGCAGACGTCTTTATAAAACATCTTACTGTTGAAAAACTTTTGACTGGTAGTGTAATAATATGCATGATATAAACTGTGAAAACAGAAGCTTCACCAAGCAGAGTAGATTATGTTAAAACAATATCAGTTAGTTTTCTTGGCAGGTACATTCAAAATGCACCTAGAATTATTGTCTACAAACTTTATGATAATTAGAGGTAAAGCTAAAAGTGCTATTAAAATATAGATTGTTTGGAAAGGAAAGATTAACAAAAGAAACTCAAACGAAAGACGACAATTATCTGAGGAAGCTTCACACAGCTGCTTTCAAACATCTGTGAGGTTTAATCTGTGTCCCATCTGTATTTCACTCATCTTTACATCCGTTTGAGGAGAGATTTCAGTCTCATTTAATCAGAAAAACAGAAAGAAAAAAAAACAGCAGGAAAACATTCAAGAGTGAAAAGAAAATAAAGAGACACCAAACTGCTTCATTCAAATCTGCAGCTATTTACTATGGTAAAGTTCTCAATCCAGTGTGAACCACATGAGAGTAACAGATGTTTAAGGCATTTCAGTCATGAGCTAGTTCCTCCTGTAGTTTATAATCTAGATACTTCATGTAAATAAATCTTAACGTTGCCCTGAAATATACATGTAGAATGTGCCGAGAGGAGCGTTTGTGTTTATATGGCACATCATGATTCATAATCATCTTCCAGTCTGTCTCACTCTTTCAAATCTACTACAGCTAATAAACCCTCATTAGTGAGTGATTTGAGAGGCTCTACATAGGCAGCAGCTTCACGTGACACACATACTAGTGCTCCAGTTACAATATTAAACCAGTGACTCTCAAACCGCACTTTTAAATGAATATATATTTATTACGGAAGATTATTTTACGCAAATGTTTATTCTTTCATTTTATTTTAAATGTGCGGAAAAGCAGCTGAAAACATGACAAAAAAGTTCAAGCTCCAGGAGTCAAGTCTAAGGGCCCATCGTTTAGCTGTATACGTAGAAATTAGTTTTGTCCATACGGATCCAGCGTTTTGGGAGCGTGAAACGCTATTTTTGAAACCGGGTCCCAGAGTGGATAAATCTGAAAACGACACCTTAGAATTTTCATGTGTTCAGCCAATCTGTGTATTTTGTGAAACGATAATGTCATCACCCCACGTCTCGCCGCTACGCCACGTAACGTAACATCAACAACAACATGAACAAACACTGAACAACTGTATTTTTATTAGCTAACATTAACACAGATTAATAAATAGTGTAATAAGTTTGTTGTTCCATGTTCATCGTCTTCTTCTTGTTTTGGGTTTGTATACAGTGCACAAGGTTTATGAACTTGCTCCAATTCTTCTCCATTTTTGTATCTCTGTGGCACAATTACAGCGCCACATACTGGTCTGTTATGTATACTACATTGTTTTGAGTCAGTTTCTGTGGTTTCGTATGAACGCAGATATTTCTTGAGACGATGCTGTGTTTACGGAAGAACGAGGAAAAAAAAGATTGTATTTTTGTATTAGCATTTTTTTAGAGCTCTGGCTTCGTGTGGATGAGCCCTAAAAAGGGGCCTGATAGCGTCATGATTTATCTAAACTACTGGGTTATTGATATTGATCAGAATATAATGTTACTCAAAATCGGCTGTGTTATGAATATGTTTTGCTAATGCTCTCTTTAAGTTATGTTAGTAACATTATTTCTGAATGTTCTGAATCCCTAGTTTTTTTAATGTTTAAAAACATTTTCTCTTGGTTATGTGACTTAGTTATGTGTTACGTTATGGTCATGTGACAGTTATAGTTATGGTAATATGACATTCCGTTTTATCATTGTATAAACATTATTGGAACGTTACTTTTGAATGTTCTCTGAACATTCCGGAACAAGTAGTAACATTTAAAAAAAAAAAATTAAACCTTCCATGAACGATGTTTTGTGAACAATGAACGATGAACAAATGCTTTTGTGCTAACATTTTGAGAACATAAGTTTGAACAAACACTTTATTAGCATTACTGGAAGAGCGTTTGTACGTAACTTTGAGAGAACCTTGCCAGAACATTCTTCCGCTATTGTTAATAGAATGATTTGTGCTCTGATTTGATCAAAGGTGGTAACTCCATTTGAAAGGTTTGAGAACCACTGGATTAAAGTATTCTCTATCAATCTTTTGGCCACAACGACGTACCGCAAGGTAGCATACTGGAAGCACTGATGCTGCCTAAACATGCTGTCTATGTAGGCATCGTGATCATCGTCTCACTGGTGTTTGTAAGTGAACGCGAGCGCGTCAGAACTCGTCGTCGGAGCTGAGCAGCAGTGTTTTCTCGTTGCTGCAGCTGTTGGAGCGGCTCAGAGGTTCAGAGCGGCTCTGCTGTGTGTACTGCTGATACGCCGGAGAGAAGTTATGGATAGCGTCCTGCAGCATGTCGCCCGGATTCATCGTCTCCTTCAGACTGCTGGAGATGCTCATGGGAGCACAACGACCTGAAACACAGACAGACAGACAGTTATACCGAGCACATAACCGCTTGAAACCACTTTCAGAGCAATTTTCTTTCCCTATTCAATTATGAAGTTTGTGAGGGGTGAATTGAAGGAAAAACTGGCAACAGCCTTTAGTTAACTGCACAGCCTGACAAAACCATGGCTGTAGCATTTTACCATATATTTTCACACAAATCTGAATATTAATTAATGAATTAAAATCTCATATTTATTTCCAAAATGACAAATGACTCAAATACAACATGGGACAATAATGTACCTATTAAGAAAAAAGCTACAGAAAATTAAAAACTCTTCTTTATGAAAAGTTGTTCTAAAAATTTTATTTCCATAGCTATTTTTTTTTATAAACAGCATTAGAGTTTGGTCTCAAACTAGAGAGTATTTAATTGGAAAAACACCTCCAACAACTACAACTAAAAAAAATAATAAAATAATAATAATTCCATTTGCATTTAAAGAAAAACCTATTATAAAAATAACAAACACAACAAAATCACTAAAGCTTAAAAAAAGGAAAACTACAAAAAATAAAAAGTCATCAAAACATAAAAATTTAATTGTTAAAAAATAAATAAAAAATGAACACACCTAATTAAATACAATGAAAGGTTGCCTGTACAGACACAATGTGTATTAAAGTGAATTATGCATTAAATGAAAACATGCAGAAAATAAAATCGAGTAAACCTACCGTACTGGCCATAGATAGGAACACAACCTGAGAGAGACAGAGATGGACACAAAATATAGAGAAACACAAACGAAACAGACAAAACACAGCACATCCACATTGAAGTGAATATTTGAAAATGGAAACAAATCCAGGAATGAGGAATGACGAATGATAGAGAGGGAGACAAAGAGAAAGACCAGTCAGAATCATTGAAGATTTCACACATTTATAAAGCTAAATACATCTCTGTCACAGACTCTCAGCACCACGGAAGTGAAAAGTGAAAGCATCTTGCAAGTGTGAAACTGAAATATACCCAAAAGAATCTGAATCGATTCAAACTGAGTTTGTGAATCAGAATCTAGTCTAAACTAATCATGAGCACACATGCAGTTACCCTGAATGTCGAGTGTCTTGTCCATGTAGACCTTGTAAGTGAACGCGTGTCTGAGCGCCAGAGCGGCGAAGAACATCTCGATGCAGATGATGAAGTTCTGGTAACCGGCGGCAACAGTCCCCTCCCCCACGCTGACATCAGGAGAGTTTATGCGAGGAAACGCGCCACATTTCTCCAGAATCGCCAGCAGCATCCCTACAGCACGCAGAATAACACAAGCATTTCTAATGACTACAATCAAATACAGATAGCTATAATTAATACGTTTTAACAAGACAAAAGACAAATGAGTGCATGAAGGTTCTATGCTTAACTAAAAAAAAATTTCCTTTCATTTTAAAATGTATAAATGATGCATGTAACAGAACCCCTGTAGTTTGAGATTTAAGGATTATATTCATTATGTAAGAACAATATGTAGTTCAATAACAACAAGGATATATATATATATATATTATAAATATATTATAAAGGAAATTGTATATTTAATTAAAAATGATACATTGTAAAACATTTGTAATTTAACTCTGTGAATCTCCTTTGAATTTATCTGAAATAAATGTGGCTACTGAAAGTAAAAATGATAAAAAAAAAAAAAAAATCTGTTACAAGACTACTGTAATTTTCCGCACAACATTTAGATTTACAATTTGTTTAAACATTCAAGTTGAAGATGTTCAGATTTCTATTTAACAACTATATCGATGTTTTAACAACAATATTTAAGAATTATATTCAACATCTTATAATTTTAATATTTAGGAACATTTATTAATTTATTTAACCACATATATTAAAGGGTGCATTACATTCAGTAGGGCTCATTTGAGAAATCAACCTGATTTAATGAACATATTTTCATACAAAACTGCAAATACAAATGATCTTCAAATTTTCCTCCTCCATCAGGGATGATTTCCATGATTTCCATCTTGAGATGTTGTGTTATTTGGGAAAATCAAATGTCAGGTCAGAGAATATGCAGATTATCAGATGAAGACTCACCCTGCCAGAAGGAGAGGAAGATGACGGATTTGACCATGAGGAACTTCAGCATGGGGCCGTACGGCTCCAGCAGATCACGAGTGGCGAAGTAGAAGAGGAAGAGAGCGTAGAGCGAGAGACTGACCGAGACGTTATAGATGATGGTCACGTATAAATAACCGCTGGCCGCGCTGAAACAGACAGACAGAGAGAGAGAGAGAGAGATACAGTTTACTATCAGTCTCTCATAAAACACTCACTGATGTCTGTGTGTTTGATAAGTGAGATGAACAGACACACTTGAAGTCTCCGTCTCTGTATTTCCCGAAGGCCTGCAGGATGACGGTGATCACGGCCATCAGCGGCTTCACCACACAGAACTGCAGCGTCGCCTGAGACACACACATTCACTTAATCCAAACAATAATACACTTCATAAAAACACAGAACTCAGCTGACTTCAAATGACTCAATTAACTATAATAAACATTCTTCATTTTCTGATTTTTTAAAAAATACCTACTTAATAAAGTAGCTTGGAGTAAGCTGGTATTGTTATTTCCAAAAAAAAAAAAAAGTAGATAGTGTAGCTTTAACAACAAAAAAGAGACCTTGTTGCCAAATTAAGGTAAAAAAAAAAAATAGAAATGTTGAGATAAACAATGAAGAGCGTTCACTCTCATCTTTAACAAATATAATGAAATTTGAAGCATGTATAACACAGAAAAGTTTAGGTTTTAAAATGGATGGTGAAACCCCAAGGAATTTCAAGATATTAAAGCTTCAATCCACAATATTTCTGAAATCATTTTTAATTTGAAAAACATGTCTAAAGGTCACTGCACACTGAATCTGAAATTTTCGTCCGAAATTTTCGCATGTTAAAAAATAAATACGACCTCACGTTGTGTCGATCGCGTTTGCACACTGCCTCTGAAACTTTCGTTTGTCAAAAAAAATTCGGATCAGGTTCGATTTTCTGCGTTTTCGCATCCGTAGCATGCATTTTGATAGGAAAGGATGGGGAATACGAAAAAATGGAAAAACGCATGTGAAAATTTTGGACTCAGTGTGTAATGACCTTAAAAGTTTTGCACACAAATATTTTATTGTATTTGTACTTTTATTATGCATTGTGTACATTAGTCCTTACATTGAATATAAAGGACATTAATTTTTGTAACACTACAAAAAAATAAAATGTAAAATACGTTAATAAAATGATTATTTTTTTCAAAATACCTTAAAAATTATCATTTAAAATTCTGTATGGAATATATGCACACACTTTTTTTTTTCACTTATAGACAAAAATAAAAAAAAATAAAAACTTGAATTGACTTCAATGAACATGTTTTAAATTTCTCAAATGAATTTCTCAAAAAGAGATCATAAAGAAAAAAGCCAGATTTTTTACAAATAAACTTTATAAAGTAGTCAGACATAACCTTTTATTATAAAAAAAAAGTCAATGGTGAAGCAATATTGTTTTAAAATATAATAATAAAAAAATAACACGTGTGCTAATCACTGCAGATTTTCATGACCTACTCTTCATAATATCACATACTTTCATCCTTCTTTCACGCAAAACATTAATTCAGATTAGCATGTCAGATAAGAAAATTCCTAGAAACCCAATTGTTTCAAAAATACAAATACAGTTATTTATTTTTAAATTAATGATTTTGTAAAAAAAATATTCTATTTGCTTTTTATTTCTACTAATAATAATTTAATACATCTTCTCAGATAATTAATTATATTATTATTTATTATTATGAATTATTGTTATGCAGTTTGAGTCATTATTAAGCACTTCGCATATGTGTTAAAATAGTTTTTCCACTACTCCTTATGAGACATCGACCTATTTATGTTTGGAGTTGTGTGTGTTTGTTTGTGTACCTGTTTTTATATCCCGGTGGGGACTTAAACCTGAATACACACAGACTCATGGGGACTTGTGTCACGGTGGGGACCTAAATTGAGGACCCCACGGGTAAACAAGCTTATAAATCACACAGAATGGAGTTTTTTGAAAATCTAAAAATGCAGTTTCCTGTAAGGGGTAGGTTTAGGTGTAAGGTTGGTGTAGGACGATAGAAAATACGGTCTGTACAGCAGAAAAACCATTACGCCTATGAGAGTCCCCACAAGGATAGCAAACCAGACGTGTGTGTGTGTGTGTGTGTGTGTGATACCTGTTTGCAGAAGCGCAGAAAGCCGATGGAGTACGTTCTGCCCCACAGACAACAAGTGCCGTAAACACAGCTGGACCTGAATGAACACACACATACACACACACACACACACACACACACCTCAGATCAGCTGATTTAACATGTGACAGAGAAACAGAGAGGAGCAGTAAACGCTGAACTCACTGGATGGGTTTTCCTCTGATCTCGGCCATGATGGCGCTCTCACCACCCAGATACTCGTAACACAAACTCAAGAAGTTATAGATGACAAACGCTGCAGAAACACACCGGTGAAATCTACGTTATATCACAATGATTCATCCTACACAGCACAACTAAAGAACTTAAGATACTAAAGTCTCAATATGAACTCAGCTTTTTCTCTTTTCTTTAATCTGTCTCTGTCTAGCTTGTACTTATTTGAACAATGCTTGAAACTTGGTATTACGAGCACTTCCTGTGTCTGTTCGCCTCTTTAAGATGAATCGCTTGATGTATTCCCCAACTGTAAGTCGCTTTGGATAAAAGCGTCTGCTAAATGAATAAATGTAAATGTAGCTCTAGACTGTTACTAGATGATGACTACTGACTCATTTGGGTCTGTTCACTGAATATTAGCAGAAACATCTGAGACATAGTTAATAATTTAACCAAATGTAACAGATGTCCTGAGCAGTGAAAGAGAAAGCTGTGAGAAATCAAAGTCCACTGTATCTGTGCCGCTTCAGGTGTTGTTTCTACTGAACAGGTCCAGACATGAAGGAAATCTCAACATCACATTCGTCACTGTGATTCATCACCTGACACTGAATATGAGACACCACATCCTGATAATATTTCTACACGACATTTACTATAAACCACAGTTTCTACTGGAATTACCATAGTTAGGGGTGTGCGATATTTATTGTTTTAATAATAAGCGAGAAGCGAAAATGCAGTTTTCCTGAATATCAGCATGTTCAACAAACAAGACGTTCATATTAAGTGAGATACATTGTAGACAAACATTGTTTTTATTCTGTTTGCCAAAGAAAATAATTCCAAACAAAGTCGGATCAGAACATTTGTGCACCTCATAGTAGCACTGCTGTGTTTCGTTCATAAATTAATCTGTTTTTGAACAAGTTATTTGAGTCAATGATTCAATGTGCCATTCACAGCAACAGTCACTTGTTCATTTCTAAATGAATCAGCAGTTCTGAATGAATTGTACAAATGAATGGATCAATGAATCACTTTTTAAGACAGCGACTTGCCGCCACCTACTGGTGGTTTGAGTGTCATATTTAGTTATAACCACCTTAAAGGGGTCATATGATGTGATTTCTTGTTTTCCTTTTCTTTAGTGTGTTATGTAGCTGTTTGTGCATGTATAAGATCTGCAGAGTTACAAAGCTCAAAGTCTCCCACAAAATTATTTATTCCATCTAAAAATGAAGGATGATCCAGACCGGGCTAAAACGGCTCATTCAAACACGCCCCCACATGTCTACGTCACGATGTGGAAATATTTGTGTAATGCCACCAAATGTTCACTCAAAGAAAGAAGGCGTGGTTTCAGTAACCGCAGTAGTGTTGATGCAGCCATGTCAGGGAGACGCTGTGTGTTTCTATGCGAAAGCGAAAAGACATTATTTGGCCTTCCGAAAGTAAACGCAATTAGGAATCATTGTTAAGATTTGTTTACAACAGAACCCAAATGTTCGAATTTGTGCAACGCATTTTATTGATGACAGTTTTGTGAACCTAGGAGAGTACAAGGCTGGCTGTGCACGAAGCCTATTTCTAAAAAAAAAAAAAAAAAAAAAAAGGGTCAATTCCGACTTTGCTATGACAATCTGGCGCTTCTGAATCAGCGACTGTAAGTATGTTTTATTATTAGTTTAAGTATTTGCTATTGACTGTTCAAATACGGAGTTATATGCAGTGACGCGTCTGTGTGTGTGTGTGAGAGAGAGAGAGAGAGAGAGAGAGGGTCACATCAAAGTGGAGTCAGCTTCCTTAACCGTGGCTTGTGTGCAGACACATACGAGCATCATCACTGTGTCTGTCACACGATTCTGTTCCCCTCTCGGGCTTTAACTGATGGTAAAACTAAGGACATTATTAGTTGTCTTTATATTTACTTTGAAAGCTGAAGCTCGCGATTATGGTAAGGCGGGGCATTACATTTCCGACGCATGCTTGTGGTGTTCGGCCAATCACAATGCACTGTGTCAGCTGGCCAATCAGAGCAGACTGCGAAAAATAATGTGTTTTTTGAACTTTAAAGCATGTCAACATATTCTGTTACACCAAACACACAAAATAATGATCTTTAAAAAAGCATCCTATGACCCCTTTAAACCAGCCAGGGTACCAGCACAATATTGTTTAATTATCATTATCAAAAAATACCCCCATTTTTTTTTTTTTTGTCAATATCACACACCCCTAGTTCAGAGAGTTACTGTTTCTACATGGAAAGTGTGTTAACATGGTATTAGCGCACTGATTTACAATATATACAATATAGGGGTGAATGGTTAGGCATCACTGACACTATAGAGAAAAAAAAACCTTAACGTTAGCTAATCTATACAGACATCAGAGTTGTGAGAAAAACTGAATTGCAATTGTAATGTGAATTTACAGAAGCAAGGCTTCTTAAGATGGTTCAAAAAAGTGCTAATGTCACAATTAAGTTTCTAACTGTAAACAGTGCAGATGTGCGTGTCTGACCTTCGTAGCAGTCGCGGACGGTGTCGAAGTAAACGTAATACTCCTCGTTAGTGAAGAACAGCAGACTGAGCCACGAGTCGAAGGCGTAGATCGGCACGATGAAGAGGATGCGAACGATGTGCCGCTGCTCGTTAGGAGTGTTATAGTAGCGCAAGTGCATGTAGATCTGAGACACACAGACAATCTGATATTAATACTTTCATATTTATTATCATGCCTACTCATATTTTGTCGTTTATTATTCTTTATTAATATGCATGCAGCATATATTGATGTTGTGTTGTATATTAAACAATCATGCCAATGAATTAAACATGCAAACTGAGCAGAAACAGAAGTTCCTGTATGTTTGTCAAACACGTGAAAAAAAGCATGTCTGTATGTCAGTGGAGCAGGTGCCTCTTCTGTCAGCACAACTCTCTGTGTGTGTGTTTTACAAGTTCATATAAGCTGAACTATCACACACACACAGAGTTCTGAATGCTGTTGCTATGCAACCACCTCTGCTCTCTGATGTCATGCCACCTGTTGCCAGAGCAACTGCTCGTCATTATATGTCTAGGGCTGGGTATCGAGTTCGATACTTTTTAGGCACCGACCGAATTGCCTCGATACCACCGAGTATCGAAAAACGTCTTGTCGTTCGGTACCAAATTTCGATACCTAAGGGCTTAATCTCATCAACGTTAGTGAGGCAATAAGCCTGCAGCACGAGGTGTGTTTGACTAGAAGCGACGCGGCACTGATTGATCAGTGTTTGACATCCGCGAGAACAGTTCAAAAACGTAAGGAGCAGTCTGCTCTCTTAATAGCGTGGTTTTGTTTACTACACACAGACTGAAGCACGCGTGACGCTCGCGGTGATTTCAGCGTCTGCCGTCTCACTAAATGAGGACATAAACACATGAACAACATCTCCAGAACTGCTCTGAGAGTCACTCCATGAACGTTTTACCGTTTGATTTGAGTAACACGAGCGTCATATCATATACACACAAAACTGTAAAGGTATTCACGGCAGCCCGTCAAAATAAAAGTTCGGTTTAACTTGGAAGACACTGCGGCAGAAATATATTAATATTATTCAGCAGAGTGTACATACTGCTACTACTAGGCTACTATTAAAATTATTAAAACTCTATTTTTTTTTTTAAGTAAAGATCACACATTTCTTCCATGTTTTAATTTTATAGTAATTTTTTTTTGCCAAAATAAATGAATAAAGTTTGATTTTCAATCATTTAAAAGATAAATGAAATTAATGTTGTATGCCTTCATTTGAAAACCAGATACGTAACACAGAATTTCTGAGGAAAAATAAATAATTTAATCATAAGGCCATTTTAAGAATAAATTTGAATAAACTAAGTAGTTTTTTATGCATTCAAATAATTAGACATTATTAAATTATGTGTTGTAGTATAATGAAACATGGTGAAAGAAAATAAAACACCTACTTATGAAAGTGGATAAAGATTTTCAATTTCTTGAAGTCTTTAACAACCTAGAATAAATGAATAGAAATGATGATTCTGTCTGAGCTATGCGTTTTAAAACGAACAAACACTAGTGTAAACTGAAAACTATTTGAGCTTTATTAAAATTATTTGCACTGATTTATTGTGTTGGATATATTTTGTTCCTTTGTGCAGTGGCTCAGGAGTCTTTGAGTCTGTATCAATGTCAACAAGCTGAAAAAAATAAAACCAAAGTTTTTTGAGATAATGTAATCTTGTTAAAACTGATTTCATAAAATTGGTATCGAAAAAAGTATCGTTCAGGAACCGGTATCGAACTCAAGGTATCGGTATCGGTATCGATATCGAAAATTTTTGAACGATACCCAGCCCTATATATGTCAGCTGAACCTCTATGATACCACAGATATATTACATAATGTGAACCTTACAATAAATATTGTGATTTATATATATGAGAGATTTACTTAAAAACTGCCTTGCGCAATTTACGTTTACATAAAAAAATTAAGCATTGTATATATATATATATATATATATATATATACATACAAAGTGTACATATATAATACACATACTGTATATATACAGTATATATACACTATATACAGAATATATACACTATAGTAAAATAAATAGAACAGAATAGAATGTAATAAATGATACATATTAGTATTTACTGGAATATTAATATTATATTTTACACATTTACATTTATACATTATAAAATATATTTATACATGCCTGGACCTTATGAAATTCAATATTATAATATATTAATATATTATAAACAATATATATTTCATATTAATATGTACATGCAAAAACAAGTAATAATACATTATATTAGTATTTACTACAATATTATTATGCATTTAAATATTATAAAATATTTTAAAATACTTGTTTTATTTAAACAAAAGAAAACACATACTTCGACCTAATGCAACCTGATTAAATACATAATATATAACTGCTTAAAGATAAGCCTTCAGATTTTCATCAAGCCTTGTTGTTAAATCAGTATTATATATACATATATACAGGTACATATATATATATATATATATATATATATATATATGCATTACCTGCCCTGAGATGTTCACATTTATTTATCATCTACAGTAATCAGCAGTCGTATTTTGTGAGAACTACAGACTGTAGACTATTTCTGTATTTTCTATCTCCACTCACAGACAGCTGGATTGAGCCCAATGCATTATGGGTGTTGAAGTCTTTCTTCTTTTCTAGGAAAACAGAGTACCACAGCTCTTTTTTCTCCGTTTTCTCTAGTCTTGTAGAACTGATCTTAAAAAAGTAAGGAATAAGGTGGTGTAAGAAATAAGTTTCTGAATACGAATGCATGTGTGGGACCTGTTGGCAGGTGAGCAGCAGAGCCGTCCAGGTGAAGATCCCAGAGATGGTCTGAGCAGCGGGGGTCATGAGGAAGATGGGCGTCTCTGGGGTGACCACCGGCGTCTCCCACGACCTGTTGTGACCCCCAGGGGCCACCGTAACGACCCCGGGCCCCGGCGCCATGCCAACCAGAGAGTCATTCCCTGAGCGCTCCGATAGTGACACGCCCCTCCTCCACAGCACAGCCATCTGCGGACGAGAGCCAATCAGAACACGGCAAACACACTAGGGGGAGGAGCTAATACTAGTCATAACAAATTGTCTAAATGGACCCTTTTCACAAAACTGTGATGACACATTTAAAGGTCATCAGCATCATAAATCCTCGAAAGTTCTTCATATTTGTATTTTTTTTTTTAAATGTATGTAAAGTTATAACACTATTCTTTGTATTATTACCTTTGCATCAAATTACAAAAAAAAAACAAAAAAACAAACAAAAAAAAAACTAGCTAACGCTAATGCGAGGGTGTTTCTAATGCAGGTTCTATGGGAGGGACGGTAAATTTGATATGTTATCTCTTCTGGCTGCTGATATCAGTCTCTCTCATTTTTTTTCCTTTTATTGAAAGTCGTGAAAACACTATCGTGGAGTTTTTCTGTTGCTATTTGAGCAAATGGGAATGCACAAAAATATATTTGTGGTACTCTCCCATTCACTACTCTTCAAGTTAACCCAACTATGATGACTTCCACTGCTGAGAAACCCGGAAATGTGAAAAAGGTGAAGGTCCATAGAGGTTTTACTAGTGAAACATGTGAATTATACAATGTTTTTTTTTTTTAAACACTTACCTAAAGCCTTATGATGCAAAAATAGAACAAGTTTGTAAAATCTGTGGATTTTACACGTGGCACCATAGTATTTATACAAGAATAAGCGGAGATCTTCCTCCTGCAGTGATGATGCATCAGTGTGTGATTCAGACTCTCTTACAGGAAGTGGATGGTCTCAGTGTTGTCATGCCAACCTGGTCATCTGGAGAAGGCAGCATCACAACAAGACTGACCGAAACACTGATAGCATCTGAGCTCATGTTTGTGCTCCACAAGATGAACATCTCAAACATCTCACATACTAGTGGCTCTAGGCCTACCTGTAGTAAATAACACTATTTTAAGTGAACTATCGCTTTAAATTGACACAATGAGGGTTGATGAGGTGAACTAAGGGTTAATGTCATCAAAACAACAGGTCTATATGATGGACTAAAGTATTATCAGCATACACTTACAAAAATGCAGGGTGGTGGTTCGTTGATACACTAATACTGTACGCAGTGCCTTTATACTATGATATTTACAAGGTACACAATGTACCACAACCAAAACATACACACACATATATATATATATATATATATATAAGGCATTATTATAGAATAAGTCCAAAAAACGGGGTATTGCCAGGGAACCTTAAACATGTTTAATTGAAAAAAGATGGAAAGATGGAGTTCCATCTTTTTTTTTTTTTTAAATCGCAGGATGAGAATAATATATGATGAGAAATGTCAACATTTATGAAGATGCAATGATCGGGCCTCCTTCTGTCTGAGTCACAAACTAATAAAACGCCGCGTTATTATTTCATTGTCATTGATGTTTGTGGTTTTGTAAAGACCTCCAGTTCTGATCGCTGACACACAGTCGAAGAAATCATAAACCGACGGCTTTATAAATCAAACACGTTCACGCTTTATCGATAGAAACGAGAACGCTTATAATTTCCTCGATCATTTCGGCGGAGGATAATGTGAACGCTGCAGTGTCGCGTCGCGAGCGGATGCGCTGATGCTGCTGTCTCTCGAGCTGATCTCGATTGCAAACAGATCTCCTGAACCTACACATCGATCAAAACCCAGTACTCACGTTTCTCAGTGGATCCCGCTCATCTGCAGCTCTCAGGACCTGAAACCCCGCATGACGCTTTGCTCCGCGATGCGTTCCGTCCGCGAGCGAGCGTTCACTCCCGGTGACGTCACCTAGCGCGCAGCGGCTCTCGCGCGTCCGCCAGGCGACGCTTCATAATCACATGCATTAATAAATCATTAGCACACAACAGATAACGCTGAATAGATTAGCTGTTACTGCAATTATGAACACGGTAACGTTAGCAGTTTGGACACACTTTTGGCTGAAAAAAAATCAGTGTGCCTTCAATATATAGAAAACGGAACTTGTATTTTTAAGTTTTACAAGACAGTGAAGTAAAAGCATCCTTTTTTTTTTTTTTTTTTAGCTCTATCCTCATGGTGTTTAGAAGCATTACTAAA
>JAFVLL020008617.1:0-29266 GCA_021397915.2 Tor tambroides
TGTGTGTGTGTGTGTGTGTGTGTGTGTGTGTGTGTGTGTGTGTGTGTGTGTGTGTGTGTGTGTGTGTGTGTGTGTGTTCATCGGTGTTTGCTCCTGACAGGACGTGTTGATCGTGTGTGTGTGTTGCAGTAAGCAGAACGACTGGTCTCGGAGTCAGGTGGAGCGTAACACCTCTGATCCTCTGTGGATTCACACGGGTCTGATTCTGGCGCAGCTGGACGGACTGCAGGCCGGAGTCACCGACTGGGCCAAACAGCACGGGAAGACGGTGAGACCAGGAACAGCAGCTCATTCTCGTATACCTTTCTCATAGTTTTTGTCTGTTTTATTAGGGCTGCTTTTCTTTTAATTTCCCTATTTCCTACTTTACAAATTACTTGAATATCTACAGTAAAATATCTTTTTATTAACACTCTATTTCCTTAATATCTTCACATTTTTACTAAAAAAAATGACTTAAACATCTTAAAAGAGTTTGTTTGTTATATTAAGCCTCTGTTTCCTTTATTTTCCCTGTTTATTTATATAAAATGAGTTAATCATTGAAAAGTAATATTTATTAAAGATCAGTTTCCTTTATTTTTCCTATTTATTACTCAAAACTCTTTTTAGATGTTGTATTTGTTTTATTAAGGCTCTGTTTCCTTTTTTCATATTTCTTATTTTAAAAAGGACTTAAAAATCTGAAAAGACGTTTTAAAGGCTTTATTTGTGTTTTTCTCACTTTAAAAGTTGTATCTAAAAAGAGTTTATTTTATTCAGGCTCAATTTTCTTTTTGTATCTTTCTTACTATAAAAATGAGTTAAACGGTTGAAAATAGTTTATTGTTCTTTTATTAAGAATTAATACAATTAAAGATTTCCTTTTCCTCCTATTTCTTTAAAAATGATGCAAACATTTAGGAAGAGTTTTTATTTGTTTTAAGAAGGCTCTGTTTCCTTTATTTTTCCTATTTATATATATAAAAAAACTTAAATATCTTAATTTCATCTGTATTATGGCTCTGTTTCTTTTATTCATCTGTATTTTTTTCTTGCATAAGAAGTCATTTAAACAGTTTTTAAGGATCCATTTCCATTATTTTCCTATATATTAAGATAAACATTGACTTAAACTAAACACTCTACTTCTTTTAATTGTCTTATTTCTTACATTAAAAATGGCATAAATATTTAAAAAGAGTTCCACTGGATTATGTGTAAAAACAATACAAAGAGAATTATTTTTTGTAAATACAATTCTGCGGTTTATTTAAGTGAAGTTTTGTTAGTACTAGTCGGTGTGTTTGTGTTTGTATCTGGTCTCTGAAACATGTTTGCATCTGTTGAAGCTGAAGCTGGTTTTGATCAGATGTTTACTCATGTGTATTCCCGTAGCCTCTGTCCCAGTTTGCCATTCAGTTCCTGAATGCGGTCGGTGATCTGCTGGATCTGATCCCGGCGCTGGTTCCTGGCGGGACGTCCAGCTTGAAGCAGTATAAAGCTCCTCCGATGGGCCACTGCTCTGCTCTCATAAAGGTAGCAGACAACATGATAACTGATGTCAGGAGACAGTGGATGTGATGGTTTCTCATCTGAGGTGTGTTTCAGATGTTGCCTGGCTTTGAGAACCTGTTGTTCGCTCACTCCAGCTGGTACACATATGCTGCCACTATGCGCATCTACAAACACTGGGACTTCAGACTGAACGAGCCGCATACGGCCACCGGAAGACTCTCCTTCAGCAGCTACCCTGGTAAACTCACTCACTCACTCATCCATTCATTCACTCACTCACTCACTCACTCATCCATTTATTCACCTAATCACTCACTCAATCACTCACAAATTCATTCACTTACTCACTCACTCACTCACTCACTTATCCATGCATTCATTCACTCATTGTCACTCATTCACACTGTAGGATATCAGAGACCGAATCAGACAAATTTAAGATGCATCAGAACATTGAAACCTGAGCAGCTGGAATTCAGAGAGGCGCAAGGAAACAGGACGTCGTAAATCAGATTCCTAGCTCCAACTAGTTTGGAGCAAGCAAACTAACCGACTCTTTCACAGAACAGCTTGCAACATTAAAACAAAGGAACACTTATTAATAAGTCCAACACAGGAAGGAGATCGTCAAATTTGGGGCAAGCAATCAAGACTGATGGTCAAAGAGATGGCCAATCACATGTAAACCTGTGATAGAAAGTCACGAGCTACAGACTCTCTTGGGCGGGTCTCTCCCCCACAATCAAGACAAAGACCTCTACTCAAAGAACACCCTTTTGTTCTACGCGGAACTTCACAAAGACTGCGCTTCCATATGCACCTAAAATCATCTTAAAAGATTTTCATTTTCATTTTTAATGAAACTAATCTTTTATGCATAACTCCATATGTTAATGTATGTAACCCACACATTTGACTATCCTTGTTTTAATCACTCATTGTGTATGTCTTGCTTTCAATAAGTATTGAATAGCTTAAGCCTTAAAGGGTAATATTCATGTTTAGTATGTATGAGTTTGAAAATTCATGCTTTAAATGTTTCTTCCAATTAATTCTTTGTAAAATGTATCATAATCTTCTTATAGAAATCCTATCTGAAATTATACTTTACAAGAGCGGGAAAATCCGGACCATGTGACTGACCAGATAACATAACATGATTTACGATTGGGGCAGAAACAGAGCATCACCCCAAGCTAAGATAATTTCTAATTGGTCAAGACGTCCAGATGGGACGGTCTGAAAGCCGAGTTTAAAACTAAGGACACCATCAAACTTCCCTCTCTTCAACCCTTCTCTTCAACTCTTCTCTCTTCTCCTTGCCACCGCGTTTTGACGCTGCTCTTTGAGCGTGCTCTGGCCCACGTGCCAGCTGCTACCACAATGAGAAGAAAACCCACCTAGTCTTGTTACATCTTTTATTCTTTTACTTTAATTTCTTTTCTTTCCGTTGAGTTTCGTGTGCTAAAGTTAAGTTTTGCCAACGCCGTGCCTCCCGAGTCCGACCTCGAGCGTCCGTCTAAACTTCAACCAGCCCACAACTCCGCAACTTCAGCCAAGAGCCAACGCCCAAGACGTCACTTCAAAGACTACTGAACTTCCAGCCAATCAGTAACTTCGGGAAAACCTTCTTCTGCAAAGAGACGACAAAAAGGGAACCCCAGCAACGCAAGTAAAACAACTCCAGACTTTTAGCTGAATTGGTGCATTTAATATGAATTTTAGCCTCATTGAGAAACTCAATGTGAGGGTTAAATAGTGATTGATGGTTGTTCAGGTCTAGGCAATTGCACATATTGCTGTAAACTTGGGATTTCACATTTCCTACTCTTAACTCATCCTTTCCTTACGTTCTCTCTTTCCTGCAACGTGTGAATGTGTGAATGCTTGTGTTCATGTGTTAGATTAGTTTACATGTCTTAGATTTATATAAATAAAATCTTATTTATATTGAAAAGAGAAGTATCTTGTGTTTTGTGTTCACAAGTTAATGTCTTAATCTGTCGATCTTGTTACTGTGCTATTAAATAGTGTTTTCACTATATTTTGGATTTTAATATCCAGTGCAGAGTTGATTGTTATACGGATCCTTCAGTGATCAGCCGTGAAACAGCGATTCTGTCCAAATTCCCTATAAAATCATAAATGATTCCCTTTGAGCTAAATTAAACTATTTCTTTAAATGAAATATATATATATATATATATTACGTATTTTACGTTACAACACATTGTCGTTCACTCACTCACTCATTCATTCATTCACTTGGTCGCTCATTCATTCATTCATTCACTCACTCATTCATGCTCTCACTTATTCATTTGCTAACTCCATTCATTCATTCCTTCACTTATTCATTTGCTTATTCACTCCCTTATTCATTCACTGACTCATTCTTTTCTTGCTCACTCATTCATTCACTCATTCATTCATTCACTCACTCACTCACTCCTTCATTTGCTTATTCATTCATTCACTCACACACACACACACACACTCACGTACTCATTTATTCGCTTGCTCATTCACTCTCACTCATTCATTCATTCACTCACTCACTCATTCATTTGCTTGCTCATTCATTCACTCACTTACTCATTCATTCTCTTGCTCACTCTTTCATTCACTCACTTATTCATTTGCTTATTCATTCATTCACACACTCACCCATTCATTTATTTGCTTGCTCATTCATTCACTCTACCACTCATTCATTCACTCATTCATTCATTCACTCTATCACTCATTCACTCACTCACTCACTCACTCATTCATTTATTCACTTGTTCATTCATTCACTCTATTGCTCATTCATTCATTCATTCACTCACTCACTTACTCATTCATTTGCTTGCTCATTCATTCACTCTATCACTCATTCATTCATTTGCTCACTTACTCATTCATTCTCTTGCTCGCTCATTCATTCATTCGCTTGCTCATTCATTCACTATCACTCATTCATTCATTCATTCACTCACTCACGCATTCATTCGCTCACTCATTCATTCATTTGCTTGATCATTCATTCACTCTCATTCATTCATTCACTCACTCATTCATTTATTCACTTGTTCATTCATTCACTCTATCACTCATTCATTCACTCACTTGCTCACACATTCATTCTCTTGCTGACTCATTCATTCGCTTATTATATTCACTCATTCATTCACACAATCACTGATTCATTCACCCACTTGCTCACTCAATTGTTAATTTGCTCACTCAATTATTCTCTCAATCATTCATTCATTCACTCATGCATTTGTTTGCTTTCTCATTCATTTACTCACTCAATCATTTATTCATTCGCTTACTCACTCATTCATTCACTCTATCCTTCACTCACTTGCTCATTCATTCACTTCCTAGCTCACTTATTCATTCCTTCACACACTTTTTTACTCAATTATTAATTGGCTCTCTCATTCTTTGACTCACACATTCATTAATTTACTCATTCATTCATTCATTCATTCATTCATTCACTCGCTCACTCATTCATTCACTCACTCATTTTCTCATTAACACACTCACTCATTTCACTCTCCTTTAGTTATTTATAATGTACTGTTTTTAAAGTAGTAGGACACTATACGTTGTGTAGTGTGTTTTTCATATATATATATATATATATATATAATTTTAGTGGTGTCAAAATTAGCACGTTAACGCATGCGATTAATTTTTTCTGATTAACGCGTTCAAAATATTGACTGGCTATAGTCAATGATTAAATATTCAGGGGAAAAAACTATTTTATAGAGGCATCAGTAGTATTGATATCAGTGATGCTGGCCTTCAATCATAAAAAAGATGCCATTAAAGAAATATTAAAAATATACTGTCTTTGTTGTTTGTACATTGCAATAATTTCGCTTTCAATCTTCAAATGTACAATATAAAAGTATATTTAAAAACTTTAACGTTAGGTGGAATTAATCACTAATATGTGTGTGTATATATATATATATATATATATATATATATATATATTGAATTCATGCATCATGTAGTATTTGTAAACTAGCAGGCAGTGTGTATATAGTGTGTGGTTTTTTTCAGGATGTGAATGGCTGATGTCTGTGAATGTGTGTTCAGGGTTCCTTGTGTCTCTGGATGATTTCTATCTGCTGGGCAGCGGTCTAATGATGACTCAGACCACCAATAATGTCTTCAACACCTCACTGTACTCCTACATCACTCCTGCTAGCCTGTTCTCCTGGCAGAGGGTTAGACTGGCACACGCACTGGCAAACACGGGAGAGCAGTGGGCCAAAACCTTCTCCAGATACAACTCTGGTCAGAAATCAACATTCACTCATTTAAAGTTTCTAATGAAGCTACTGATCAGCTGATGTTTTATTGTGTTTTTGGCTTTCTGGACTGTGTTTGCTCTATCATGTGGGTTTGTCTGATCCTGACCTGAATCTGTCGCTCAGGGACGTACAATAACCAGTACATGGTTGTGGACATGAGTAAAGTGAATCTGGGCAGCAGTCTGGAGGACGGAGCGCTGACTGTGGTGGAGCAGATCCCGGGGCTGGTGGAGTATTCAGACCAGACGCAGACGCTGCGCAGAGGTCCGACCAAAACTCACTTCAGTCTCATTTCTTCTTGATTTCAGGGTGAAATGAAACCGGGACATGTTGTACATCTACTGCTATAGTAAATGTATGTGTCTACAGGTTACTGGCCATCCTACAATGTGCCATTCCACCGTAAGATCTACAATCTGAGCGGATACGAGGAGATGTGGAAGGAGTACGGCGAGGAATTCTCATACGACCTTTGCCCTCGCGCCAAGATCTTCCGCCGCGATCAGTCGTCCGTCAGCGACCTGAGCTCCCTCAAACACATCATGAGATACAACGGTAAATAATAGTCACAACATTTTCAAACTCCTCCTCACTTCTAGACTTCACTTCTTTAGGTAACCAAATTTCATAAATAACCAGTCTTAAAGAAAAAAAATTAGATGACTAACTTGTAAGACTAGTCTAAACCTTTAATGCAGCTGGCCACGTGATTTAAGATTTATTTAATTCACAAACACACACACAAATATAAATAAATTTAAAAAAAAATATATATATATATATATATATATATATATTAGTGCTGTCAAAATTAGCGCGTTAACGCATGCGATTAATTTTTTCAGTTTAACGCATTAAAAATATTTAACGCAATTAACGCAGGGGCGGGGCTAGGGTTGGCCATCCCACTCACAACTGCTGTTTCTGTCATTTTTTTTTCTCTTGACAAGAAGCGCATTTATTCAGTCGCATAACGTTTTTACGATCAAATCAAATGGGAGACGTTTCAGACGCGCGCTCCACTTCACTTCAGCGTCAGGCGCGAGTCAAACGAGCGCGGAAACTGTACTGTGCTCGGAGCGCGCGCTCTTCAACTGCAAAGGTGCCGGCGCGCGCTGTAGCCTGTATCCTTTCATATCAAAGCGCGAAATAAACTACGTGCATGCAATGACGTAGTCAGTTAAGTCATGAAGTTACCCAAAAGGTGATTAAAGCTGCCTTAAAACTGTGCATGCATGTAATATATTTTATATAAGTCACATTTAAGGACATGTCTCTGAAATGGTTTTCAAAACTGTCCTGGAGCAGCCCAGCACTGTCTCCCTCATCTAACACACCCGATTTAACTCGTCAGCTCATTAATAGACTTTAAGACCTGAAGTGGGTCAGAAAAGGTAAAAAGGGTTGAGAGAAAATACGATGCGTGTCAGATTCGCGTCATGTTCAGCGGCAGCTCTTAAAGAAATAACAGCCAAAATAACCTAATAACCAGCTGCTGTGATGTCTATTAATCAAAGGAAAAAAGAAAAAAAGAGGAAAAAAATAACTTTTATTGATTTAAGGATTCAATTTAATTTAAAATTTAGTGTTTGATAACTTCAATTTCAATTTCTGTATTTCCAATGAAGGGCACAGGTAATATGACATTTATTATAATGGGTTTATGTGAAGATTGTTTTAAGTTCACTTAAATTAGAAGTTATTTTTTTTAAAGTCTAATAAATGTTAAAATTGATAGCTCTCAAGGGGGGGGGGGGGGCAATTTTATAGAGAAATCAGTAGTATTGGGATCGTTGATACTGACCTTCAGTCATAAAAAAAGATGCCATTAAACAAATATTTAAAAAATAATGTCTTTATGTTGTTTGTACATTAAATTGAAGATTGAATGTGAAATTATTGCTATATAAAAGTATATTTAAAAACTTTAATGTTCGGTGGGATTAATCGCGATTTAATAGCGATTAATTTCAGAAAAATGTGCGATTAATTAGTTAATTTTTTTTAATCGATTGACAGCACTAATTTATATATTATCCAGTGTCACTGTGCTAATTTTTATGTCTGTTTTTTCCTTTTTCATTTTTCGTAAACTTTGTTTGATTTTAATGTCTATCATTTTTATTTAAATTTTATTTCAGTTTGAATTTATTTTTGTATTCAGTTAAACTAAATGATAACAAGAAAAGATGCAAATTAAATTAAATATTAAAAAGTTAAAAAAGTATTTCCCAAGTATATAAAAGTATTTTACATTTTTTAAATGTTTTTCTTTAAAGTTTTTCTTAGTTTGGCTGTACAGTTTTTATTATTATTTTAGTTACATCTTAATAGTTTTTATTCGTTTTTATTTTAGTGTTAGTTATTTTACTACAAGTTAAATAAAATGAAAATGAGAAATGTTGCCTTGACAGTTAGCTGAAATAAAATAAGCTCAAGTTATTTTGATATTTTACTTCAGTTAGCATTTATTTTATTTTTTAGGCAGAATAGCCCTAGTTCTATTTACAATAAATGGAATTTATTAAAACTTACAATGGTCACAGTTAAATATTAAAATCAAAACATAATTGCTTATCTAAGTTTCCATAGAAACATTTTTTTTTTTTTTAAGGCAAGGCAGGTTTATTTATATAGCACATTTCATACACGGTGGTAATTCAAAGTGCTTTACATAAAAGGAAGTGAAATAGTCATTAAAAATAATAATCACAACAATAAAAACAAGGAATTAAAAACAAACATTCAAACTCTTCCGCACTAAGTGAAAAGAACTTCCAAAACACCTAACTATTCCACTACTTCACCCCCTACTTACTTTGACCATCATAAACCAAACAAATAGAACTCAGAGGTCCTACTTTCAACTGATTAACCAACACACTTGTCTTTCTTTGCCCACATTCTCTTTACCATCACAGCACTTACTTTAGCCTTCTGTTTAAACTTTTAAAATGATATAAAAATTGATTTAAAATGAATTTAAAACAGTTAAGAATAGAAAATGATTATACATAAAATACAGTGCAATCAGTTCGGACGTAGCACAGTGCTCATTCAACAAATGCACAGCTAAACAGATGAGTTTTGAGTCTGGATTTAAATGTGGCTAATGTTTTAGCACATCTGATCTCTTCTGGAAGCTGGTTCCAACTGCGGGCGGCATAATGGCTAAAAGCGGACTCCCCTTGTTTTGTGTGAACTCTTGGTGTCTCTAAGTGGTTTTTAGGTTTGGTAAACGAATAAATAAAAGCATACATGCATGCATACATTTGTATTCCAATTAAAACAAAGTAAATAGTAAAAAAAATACATAAATAAAAATCTAGTCACTACATTTTGGTTCATTTAGCCTTTAAACCTCTCACAGTAAAAGCCATTCTTATATTTGAATGTTTGTGTAATGATAATACATGTCAATCACTGTCTCCTCTTGTCAATCATCATCTCAATCTGTGCTCAGATTATAAGAGCGACCCGTACTCGCAGGGCAACCCGTGTAAGTCCATCTGCTGTCGCAACGACCTGCAGGAGCATCGAGCCAGTCCTGGAGGATGTTACGACACCAAGGTCAGCTGACTGCCTGTCATTAACCAATCAGAGTGAGGCCTCTGCTCTCCTGACGCTCTGTGTTCTCTGTCAGGTGACAGATCTGCACATGGCTCAGGAGTTCGTGGCGGAGGCGGTGAACGGCCCGACCACAGAAGGAGGGCTTCCCGTCTTCTCCTGGGAGGCATTCAACAGCACGTCCCATCAGGGTCTTCCTATGAAATACAACTTCAGCTTCGTCCTGATGCAGCCGCAGCTCTTCCGCCCCTGAGGATCATGGGATTTCACATCTGGCCTGCTTTTGAACTCTCTATGTGACACCTAGCACCTAAAACCAACTTGAACCCTTCAGTCTTTTCATGAAGCAAATATTTTGAGCCATAAAATCAGAACCAATCTCTACAGCTGCCATTTGACAATCAGTACAGGACTGTTTATGTCTCTTTTGATTGATAGATTAAATAAATCATAATACTTTAGTGCCCATTTCCACCACTCAAGATAAAAAACATGCCTGGTAAATCATAATTGGCCATAAATAATAAATGACATCATAACTTGGAATTAAGATGCAAGTCAAAATTCTAAGGTAAAATGTCGAAATTATGATGTACTAGGTCAAAATTGACAACTAAGTCACACACACATGTATGAGATAATGTTAAATTATGACACACAAAGTTGAAACTGACACCTAATTACGAGGTAAAATTTTAAATTATGGCACACTAAGTTGAAAGTCATAATTATGAGGTAAAACATTAAAATTATGAAACACTAAAGGTCATTGCACACTGAGTCCGAAATTTTCGCACGTTAAAAAATAAATATGACATCACATTGTGTCAATCACATTTGCACACTGCCTCCGAAACATTCATCCGTCAAAAAAAAAAATCAGATCAGGTTCGATTTTCTGCGTTTTCGCATCCGTAGCATACATTTTGATAGGAAAGGATGGGGAATACGAAAAAACGGAAAAACGCTGAAATGATGACAGTTGAAATTCTAACATACTATGTCAAAATGTTAAAATATAAGATATAATCATGAGGTGAAATTATGAAACACAAAGTTGAAATGTACATGCTAAATCATAATTATGAGGTAAAGTCAAAATTATGGCATACTAAGTTAAAATTGAGGTGAAAAGTCTATACAGTAGTAAGACATAGTAAGTTATAATTTTGTGGTAGAAAGGCAAAATGATGACCAAAAGTCTAAATTATGACATACTAGGTTGTAATTGGCATGGTAAGTCATAACTGTTCGGTAAAAAGGCCAAATGATGATATACTAGGTTAAAATTGACGTACTAAGTCAAATTAAGAGGAAAAATTATGAATCAAAAGTGGCATGTTAATGTTGACTTCATCTCATCAGTATGACTTGAGTTGACATTTCACATAAATATTTCTTGGTATGTCATAATTTTGACTTTTCATCTCATAAACATGACTTAGAATGTCACAATTTTGACTTATTTCATGATTCACCGAAGCATGACTTTATTGTATGTGGCAGAAATGGGTTTGCATAACTTACTGCAACACAGATTAACATCTTAAAATGGAGGACGTCAACATCATTGTCATTTTTTAAATCTAGTCAAAGATCCTAATGAACATGAGCAGAAAAACAAAGTTTCTAATGTAAATGTAAACGACATGAATGTCTTGTCTTGCTGTGATGTTTCTTAGCTGTATTATCAGATCTCTTCTCTCAGGGAAGGTGACTCAGAAGTGCCTTTGTTAGTGTTCGAGTGTCTTCTGTACCTTTAGCTCTAAATGTCTGTGAGCATCGCTGTCAGTCAGTATTTTTGTAATCTGTCGCATGTGATGGTGATTTTTTTTTTCTCCTCTCTCTTTGATTCGACCAATGAATGAATGAACACAAGCCTCATTTCTCAGTCTTGAGTGTTTTTGTTGGACACAGGTTCGCTTATTCAGTCAGTTATTCTTCACTTGTTCTTGACTGAAGCTTTTGATCGGTCCAGTTTTGTTTTTATTATTACAGTAATTTTTTGAGCTCAACATAACTTGGAAAAATGTTCATTTAAGATTTTACTTACAGTGCATATATCGAAAGTCTTCATACCCCTTCATTTTTTTCCACATTTTCTTATGTTGCGTTATGTTAAACTGATTTAAATTACCTTTTTTTCCACATAAATATCATTTTTTTGTAGTCTTCCCTAGATCTGTCTCAACACTATCATGTCTCTCAGCTCTGGAGGCCATTCCTTTGACCTCAGGGCTTAGTTTTTGCTCTGACATCCATTTCAGCTGTTAATCTTTATATAGACAGGTGTGTGTGCCTTTCCAAATCATGTCCAATCAACTGAATTTGCCACAGATTAACTCCAGTCAGAGTATATAAACATGTCAAAGACGATCCAGTGAAACTTGAATGCTCCTGATCTAAATTTCAAGTGTAAAAGCAAAGGGTATGAAGACTTGTGCAATGTCATTTTTTCAGTGTTTCCGTTTTTGCAAAGTTTTGATAAATCCGGTTTCTGCTTTGTCATTATGGTAAGTGGGGTGTGGATTTATGTGGAAAAAAGGAATTTAAAGCAGTTTAACATAACGCAACATAACAAAATTTGAAAAAAAAATGAAGGGATATGAAGACTTTCTATAGGCACTGTACTTCCATAAGTTTTTAAAGATTTTTTTTTTTCATGACACACTTCTAATATTCCCTCACTCTAAAAAAAAATCTGTAAAATTTACGGTAAAAAACTGGCAGCTGTGGTTGCCGGAATTCTACCGTAAAAAATACGGTAACAACATTTTAGGTTTAACGGTTTTAACTTAAATTTACAGTTAAATACAGTAATTTCTTTAACTGATATAATGTTAATATACCAACCTATTAAAGTACTGAAATCTGTTTTGTACCTTTGAAACACACTGATAACCACCAAATGCAGGTGGTGATGAGAAAGTCACATGATTAACCAAAGCCCATCACAAGCAGCTTTTAAATAATAACATATATAGAAGCTGCACAGTGTCATTCACACAAGCACTAAACACCATCATGCAGGGTGGCCGCGGGTCCTTAAAAAGTCTCAAAATGTATTAAATAAAGTTTTGCTTAAAAAAGGCCTTAACAAGTCTTAAAATGTCTTAAATTCAGATTCAGTGGGTCTTAAATATCTTCGGTCTCATTACCGCAAAAGTTTCACCACTCCGACGGACCCAGTGACTGTTTACAATCACTGGACAGACGGAAGATTCCCCCCCGCATCATCAGAGAGGATTGCGGTAGCAGAATGCAGGTCGAATACCACCAGCTCGCTGACCAGCCTCCTCGCTGCTTTAAATGGGTTAATGCAAGTTTACTGAAAAATGGCTCGAGGATTTTACTTGCCCGACGTGACAAATAACCTAATTAAAACTTAAGTGACAAAAAATTACTAGTGACACATCGAAACACGAGAATGATTCTTCTGATTTTATTACATTCAGCGTAAACCGCGATTGATAATCAATGTTGCGCTGTTGAGGCTCATGCTGCCTGTCTCTGTGAGAGACTTATATGGAGAAATCAAATCAAATGAACATAATGGCAAACATAAAGAAACTCACAGAACAAACATACTGAGGTAAAAATTCAAAATGTTTAATTTATTTATAACATGATGATGATGATAACATACTGTACCATGACAAGGAGACTATTTTGCTAAATATTTTCATGATTGCAAATGTTACATTGATTTTGGCTCAAGAAACAAGTAGTTAAGTAGTTACTTACATTTTAGACAGAATATTGACTGTTTTGTTCTATTTCACCAACGAAAATAGTTCCAAACAAAGATCAGAAGTATTGCACATTCTCCAAGCAGCACTCAGCGTTTTTGTTACTGAATGATTCAGTGTTTTGAATGAATCGGTTGAATGAATAAGTGACTCACCGCCACCTACTGGTGGTTTAGTTAGTTTAAAAGTATGCATTTTTCCACCAACATTTCTTATTTGTATATTCAAAAAAAAATTATTTAAAACATTAATCTAATAACATTATTTATTGCAGTTGTAAATTTGTAGTGCAAATTATTTAATTTGATTTCTAACAGCCCTGTTGTGTATATTCAATTTCTTCATAAGTTGCAAGAATTTGACATGAAAGGTGACGCATACATTTAATAAGGTTAAAAAATATTGGACTTTATGAAGGTAAATAACAACCTGGAGTAAATATTAAAAACATGCAGATTTAAATATGTAAAAGCTGAATAGAAAACGGATGAAAATATTGCTTCATTTACACCACCAAAAATATTGCTGATGCGGAGCTTTTGAGAGGATATTTTATATGGGATATTGTATGCAGATATGAAAAGTTCTCTGTATATCGTAATAATAAATAGCATTTTTGGCCAACGATACTTGTTTTCTTTAAATTTAAAAACACATTAAATATTACATTTATGTATGTAATATAATGTGTATTTCCTTCACAGGTTTGGTCTTAAATTTTACATAAGGTGGTATTAAAAAGGTCTTAAAAAGTCTTAAATTTAACTTATTCATATCTGTAGACACCCTGTCATGGTGAGACTCATTAAACTGAAATATGCTATAAACATTAATTTAACAACATTAGATGTAACATACAACCCTAACAAACATAACTGATAAGAAAAAACTAAGAAGAAACATCAAATTCAAACAGAATTTGAAATCCAATGCAGGGAATTCTGGGAACATCAGTTTACGTTTTTTTCCTGTAAATTTTACAGGAACTTTCCGTTAACCATTTAACAGGTTTTTACAGTAGCATTTTCATTTTTTACCGTTAAAATCACGATCCCTCATATACATTTTTTAAGCAATTTTACCTCAATTGAAAATCTGGTTTTGTCTTATTTTTTAATCATTTTAATTTGCAGACTGCTGGTTGAGAACCGCAGTATTATTGGTTCAAATCCATCTGTGTCATTTCTCCATCTGTTGATATTGTGCCTCTTTCTCTCTGTTTAACTTCATTTCTTTTGTTCTGCTCTAATTTCTCAATCTCTCAACCTCTTGACCTTCTCTTTCCTCACAAATGAATAGAAATGATAGAGTCATCATTATTCTTCTCCGGCGTGATGGAGAGGTCATCTGCTCCTGCTTTGCTATGAATGACTGAAACCCTCAGTGAATATAATGTATTTCGTCTAGTGTATGTAAGGTCACAGCAGTTTCATTTTCATGTTTAATTTTTGCACTTCAACATTTACTCTACACTAAATTATACACTTTCAGTTTTGGTTTTTAAACATTTAGAGGAAAAGGCAAGAATGTGCATTTTTGTGCTGAGAGATAAGTCTATACAAATACAATTTGCAATCATGAAAACAGTCAGTAATGTATTTAGCATGTCAGTTTGACTGTCATTTTTTCCCTCTTAATTCTGACTTCTTTCATAATTGACATTTTGTCAATTTTGACATAATTTTCACTTTAGTAATGTTTCTCATAACTATGACATTTTATGTCTATTTCAACTTTATCTCATGATTACAATTACTCATAACTGTCTACAGTAATGTTATGATTTACCAAAGCATGATTTTTTTCCCCTCCACAACATCTGGACCGAAACGTTTTGACTTTGAAATGTTAAATCAACAGATGTGGTACTCTAGATGACGGCAGTCAATGTTGTGTCTGTTTGTGGCTAGTTAGTGGATGATGTTGAAAGTTAATGTGATTCTCCTGTGAAAACTTGAATAGAACTGACTTTCTATTCACTAAAAATCACCAAAACACCAGCTGATACAAACATATAATGAAGAAAAGTGACAATAGTGAGAAAATATCCAGACACTTGATCTGATGAATCCCATTCAGACTTTTAAACATGAACAGATGTTTTTTACAGCCACTGATTCTATTTGGTTTATGTTGTCTATCTTAATAAGTAGTGCAGATAACAACACGTGGTTAAAAATAAAGTTCAGTTTCCTTCTGCTGCGCTGTTTCACTCTTTGTCTCTCTAGAGATTCGGCCAGTGATTCATTCTCTCCGACATCACAAATGAAGAAGTGAAACAGTGTTGTGTTTCTCTCACCTCCCATGATCTCCCCATCATATTCTCATCAGTTTTATCAGTAGTGATGGAGAGGAGAGCATGTGCTCCTGGTTCTCAGTGGGATTCTCTGCTCAAGCATTGCATCTCCCACAAATCCCTGGGACTGACGCCATCAGGTGAGTGACACTCTTGAGCAGATCAGTGCAAGACGGTGTGCGTTATGTTGAGTTGGATGCTTTCGTTGCTCTAGCGGTTCCTCCGCCGGCCCTGAAGCCGGTGCTGAGCACCAGAGGTCTGGATGAGTCCTGGTCCATCAGCCCCAGCGTGTGGATCTGTGTCGGGCTGGTCGCGAGCGGGTCGGTTCTGGTGCTGTTGCTCTGGTTTATCATCTACAGACGCCACAGCAGGACCTCACAGAGCACAGGTAAGGTCCAAGACTATATAACCCACTTTCATTATGAATCCTTTTCAGAGTGCTATTTTTTCCCCCAGTCAATGAACAAGAAAAACACTGACAGCCAATCAGAATCCATTTGACTTTAAAGAGCTCCATATCAGAAATGTCCTGCTTATCTGAAGTCATAATTAGGATTAATTTTTCACAAAAATGCTTGTTATAAGAAAGAATATGAATATCTTAATAAATCATAATAAAGCCTAAATATATTGAAGATATCTAGTTAGTCAATATCTAGATAGCTTGCAGACAATTCTGGAATTTCAGTCAAATAAATTCTGTTTCAGCTGTGTAAAATAAGTAGCCTACTGTATTTAATACATGGTTATTTATATAGCCTACCTAAATATATGACACTAACTGCAAGATAAATCTGTAAATTTGTTGTGGGAAAACTAATAACAGACTTTAGAGGCTGTCTATTACCCTTACGAAAATTAACCAGCTTTCACTTCAAATAAATAAAGAAGTATTTTAAGTAAAACTGTGTTTATAAGTGATAATCAATATGCCAAAAAAAAACAAACAAACAAAAAAACATGGTTACTACACTTTTACTACCATGGTTAATTTTCATAAGGGCAGAAAACTCATATTTATGATAACTCCGATAGCAGGTGAAGTCGACAGACAGCGCTAAGAATAAATCGTTATTGTGCGCTAATGTTTATGCTAATATAGTTAACAGAATTTAAAGCACACCAGTGAACGCGTTTTTGTAGGACAGCGGAACGAAAACAGTCTAGAAATTGCATATTTTAAAGTACACGCCGTTGTGCTAGACGTGAGCACAACAGTCAAGACGTTCGTCTAGCGCATGTTTATGTAGCAAAAAATCGAAGGAAGAGCAGCGCGGTGGAATGCAAAACGCGTTTTGTTCAGTAGGCTAACCAACCAACGAAACCTCACGCACACACTTTAGTGAGTTTCTGTTCCCCGTTGGGGTCAGGAGGGTGGTGAGGGGTCTTCAGGGACGGTCCCATGCCTCATGTCTCCTTTCCACACACACACATGCATCCGTTACCTCAGGACGCAGAACGCCAGCGGAAAACCCAACTACACTCCTGTTTGCTAAATGTAACCCCTGTGGTTTCAGACTTAAGCAGGAGGTCAATAAGTTGAGCGTTTATTACTGTTCACCACCCGTCTGCGTGATTGTGATTCAGTGGTGTTAGTCAAATATTTGTGACTAACAAACGTAGGCTATAACTGAATTTTGCCTTGCTTTCACTGCATGTCGCTCGATCATTCCAGAACTGTTTTGTGACACCATCTGTAAACCTGAACCGACCTGAAAACACCCCACTGAAATCGTAGATCACACCGAACATTATTTTACTTTCTACCATGCTGGGTTTCCATTCTTGTTCCATTGTAATGAGCGCCGCTTAAGACCAATGTGTCAAACTTATAAGAAGTTTAAGGACGCTCACTTGGAAAACCCATGGTCGTGATTAGAACGACACAGGCCCGGTTTCACAGACAGGGCTTAGACTAAGCCAGGATTAGACCATAGTTCAATTAGGACATTTAAGTAATTTTTATAAGCATGCCTTAGAAAAAAAAACATTACTGGGGTGCATCTTGAGACAAAACAAATAAGGCACTGATATATTTTAAGATCAGTCAGTGCAAGTTTATTTCAGCTGAAATAGCTCAGACTTAGATTTTAGTCTAGGACTAGGCTTAAGCCTTGTCTGTGAAACCAGGGGACAGCGTTCTAAAACGCGCCACTCTTACGTGAGATGCTACAAAAGGTGTGAGACATGAGCGCAACTGCCACAAACTTGCCTCTAGTGCATGTTTACATGGAAAACAATAGAAAATCAGCAGAGTGGAATGCAAAAAAAGTGTTCTGTGTGAATGCCCAGTTAAAAAAAAAAAAAAAAAACACCTCGAAACCTTGTTTTTTTTTTCCATTCGCTTTTTAAACGGTCCCTTTTAGACTTCTGTGTGATCTCACTGCACATTGACATCATTGAGATCAAGTGTGAAATCTGAATCATAATGGCACCATGATTCATAAGAAACTACCATTTTACTCCTGTGAGGCAGAACCTCTCTGAGTATTTTTACATTTATCCCACTCAGAACTTAAAGATGGCACTCAACTTGATACTGTTTACGTAAACGGTATGAAGTTGATAAGTGCCATCTTTCAGTGTTATCCATTAGCGTTATAGCATTAGCTCAATTAGGCGTGCATGAGTACGTGCATGAGTAAAGCGATTATTTCTAATAATCAGAGTTAAGGATTTAATCGCATTATGATGTTTACATGTCAAGAGCAAAGCTCTTCTCTCCCATTTACATGCAATTTATTATTCGTATTATTGGCTAAGAATTTAGGTTATTTTTACCGCCATTATTCACATACCCCACTGCACAGCACAAATGATGGACTTAGAAAGAGTACATGTGTTACTGGCCGCTGTTTTAATTTATTTATGTCTACTGCAAAACACTTTTGTATGGTTGTATTCCGAATTTGTTCGCTGGTTCTTGTGTAGCCGGCCTCGAACATTTTTGTTGTGACGTGCCTAAAATTGTCCCCGTTTTGGTGTTTTCATCCATTAATGTACTGCATTATCGCTGAACGTCGACAACATGAACTCTGTTGTTCTCGGCTCCCCAGAAATGCGACGCTTTCTTCCCCACCATCGTTTCCAATCTGCGTATTATTACAGGTGCATGTAAGTCACAAGCACATGTGCACTTTGGTCAGAGTGGCAATACTGCCATTAAGGTGTTTAAATGCCTGTATAATCCAATTAAAATCAGCGTACGCCACCTATGTTAAGACAATTACGCATGTTGCGATTAGCTTAATCGCATTATTTAGATATAAGTATTGCATTTACATGAGGTAAAGTTTAATCGCAATATTCCCAAAATCTCATTATAATCGCATTAAGAGGGTGCATGTAAACGCACTGAGTGTTGTCTATCTGTCCCGCAGGTGAAAAGGACTCTACGCCTCACACCCCGACAACCACAGAGCAGGAAGAGGAAGCCCTGTCACCATGGCCCCACGTCAATGGCCAGACACAGGAAATGCCAATCAATGAGGGATCCTGTGGGCGGAGCCTGTGTAATGGACGGGCAGAGCACGGGCTGCCACTTCCTGCCACAGAATTAGGAGACTCCGCCCTCGTCACCGCCAAAACCGGACAACCTGTATAAGTCTGAAGAGTAATATGAACAGCAGAATTAAAACAGAGGGTAAATAACCCAACATAGCAGTTGTACTCTTCATATTCACTTCAAACTATAGACCTCATGAAATCAAAACTGTAGTTCTGTGGATCTCAGTTCCTGATGCTGTCAGAGAACTTCACATGGAAAGAGATGCAGAAACCGATTCACCAGCATCGGCATCTGTCAGTCCTCAACAAAACCTTTTAAAGATGATTATTTTCTTGTGCATATTTTGGGAGAGCTCCAGCACACAGATGAGAGTCATATTTGTTCATTAATGTTTACTTGGCTTTGTGATGAACTGCTTATATTCCGCTCGCTTTCAATAAAAGTGTCTGCTGATTGCATAAAAACAGATTGTTTTCTTTCCCACTGTTTGTTCATTAATAAGCCAGTTTGGTTAATAAACCATCTAAATAAAATACAGTTTGTTCTTTTATTGACTATGTGAGTAAGAAGCAGTTGTTTATGAAGTCATATTTTAACATTACATACATCATTCATGTTACAATAAACACACATTCAGAATGAATAAATGATAGAATAAACAACCAAATCTAAGGAGTTTTTAGGAATACAGTCATACAGTTCAATACAGGTGTGTGTTTTCTACAGGCATGTTGTGGGGTCGGTCAGGTGCAGGTATTCGGGCTGCCCGTCGCTGCTGTGTCTCTGTGTTCGCCGCTGGCGCGTGGAGAGAGTTTTGCGCCACTCGTTCCCACGTTTGTCCAGCGTGGAGACGATCCTCTCAGCCAGATCCTGCTGCAGACGCTGGAAATTCTCTCTGAGGAGCAAAAGACACACAGAGAGATTCAGTGTGCCTGTGAGTATTACTGATCTTACACATATGGAAGCATGTTTCCACCAAGGAAAATAATAATAAAAAAAAATAAAAAGGCAAGTGTTAATTTTTATCTCACAATGATGACTTTTTCATCAGAATTCTCAGTTTATGTCTTGCAATTCTGCTTTTTTCTTGACTAAAAATTTTTTTTAAAAAGTAATTGTGATTTTTATCTCACAATTCCTACTTTTTTCTTGCAATTGTGAATTCATATCTTGTAATTCTAACATTTTTGTTTCTCGGAATTCTGAGTTTATAGCTTTCAATTATAATTGTTTTCTTTGAGCTCCAAGAGTTTGCATCTCTTAATTCAAGATTTTTTTTCCCCAAAGAATTGTGAGTTTACAGTATGCAATTCCATTTTTTCTTGAATAAAAAGAAAAAAGGTAATTGTGACTTTTTATCTCAAATTTCTGACTTTTTTGTTGCAATTGCGAGTATATTTCATAATTCTGGCTTTTTGTTACAAACTTCTGACTTTGAGTTTACATCTCATAATTTTTTTTGTTTGTTTGTTTTCTGCCACAGAATAAAAAATTAAAAAGCTAAATTGTGACTTTTTATCTCACAGTCTGACATTTGTTATTTTATTTTATTTTTTTTGTTATTTTTGCAAATATGAGTTTATATCACATTTGCGAGTAAACAGCTCCCAATTCTTACTTTTTTTTTCAGAATTCTTGCAATGCGAGATATAAAGTTGCAAAATTCCTCCAAAACAAGCTTCCATATAAATAAGTTTAATACAGTATTTTGAATTTACAAAACTACAATATATTTTGTGAAAGGCATTTTAAAAATATATAGAGGGTAGAAAAAATGTACACTCTCTGTTCTTTCTTTTGGCTTCTTTTTATTGGTGGATCAAAAGACGATATGCAGCTATATTGTGTCTGAAATGCTACGTTGTTTAAAATCAATGGTGGCCATGTATTGTGCTGATAATAACTCCAGCATGTGTAAATGTTTTACTGGTGTATTCTGAGAGTATTTTATGATCACAGGACATGAGCGCTGGAGGTCTTACGCTGTTGGTGGTGTTGGCAGGTTGTATTTCTGCCCGGTGACTCCAGTCAACCAGTAAGTCATCTCCTTCCCTTTACCCTGAAATGCAAACACGAGCTATGAGTTTCTACTTTTATTTTTAACTCCTCATTAACAGTTTGTGGTTGTCGACGAGGACTAAAATAAAAGCCTGTGATTGGCTGGAAGCTGAAATGAGAGCCTGTGATTGGTTGAAAGCTGAAATGAGAGCCTGTGATTGGCTAGAAGCAGAAATAAGTCGCTGCGATTGGCTGAAAGCTGCAGTAAGTGATTGTGATAGGCTGGAAGCTGAAATAAGAGCCTGTGATTGGTTGAAAGCTGAAAAAAGAGCCTGTAATTCGCTGAGAGCAGAAATAAGAACCTATTATTGGCTGAAATCTGCAGTAAGTGATTATGATTGGCTGGTAACTGACATGAGAGCCTGTGATTGGTTGAAAGCTGAAATGAGAGCCTGTGATTGGGTGGAAGCAGAAATAAGAACCTGTGATTGGCTAGAAGCAGAAATAAGTTGCTGCGATTGGCTGAAAGCTGCAGTAAGTGATTGTGATTGGCTGGAAGCTGAAATAAGAGCCTGTGATTGGTTGAAAGCTGAAAAAATAGCCTGTAATTCGCTGAGAGCAGAAATAAGAACCTATTATTGGCTGAAATCTGCAGTAAGTGATTATGATTGGCTGGTAGCTGAAATGAGAGCCTGTGATTGGTTGAAAGCTGAAATGAGAGCTTGTGATTGGGTGGAAGCAGAAATAAGAACCTGTGATTGGCTAGAAGCAGAAATAAGTTGCTGCGATTGGCTGAAAGCTGCAGTAAGTGATTGTGATTGGCTGGAAGCAGAAATAAGAGCCTGTGATTGGTTGAAAGCTGAAAAAAGAGCCTGTAATTTGCTGAGAGCAGAAATAAGAACCTATTATTGGCTGAAATCTGCAGTAAGTGATTGTGATTGGCTGGTAGCTGAAATGAGAGCCTGTGATTGGCCGGCGACTCTCCGCTCACCTTCAGGTACGTTTCTCCTCTGTGTTCGCACTCAAACTGGCAGTCGGTTCGCTGCAGGATCTTAATGGTCGACTCGCTCACATGAATCCTCAGAGCTGGAAACACATCAGCTGTTTCACTCAAGAGTGTGTGTGGTCGGAGAGAGGGGGGTGTATGTGAATGTGTGTGTTTGTCTTACGTAGGCCTGTAGACTCCATACGTGACGCCGTGTTGACCGTATCTCCAAACAGACAGTAACGTGGCATCTTACTACCCACCACACCAGCAGCACACGGACCTACACACACACACACATGTGACTAGTGAGAGTAATTTAGTGACTACACAAATCACACATTATAATCTTGAATCTATTTAACCTTCATTTTTAACTATATATACAAAAAAAAAAGATTTTCAAGTTGATGTTGCGGGGAAGTTAGCTGGGAATCGCTATGCAGTTGCTGGGCAGTTGTTAGGGGATCACTTTGTGGTTGCCGGGCAGTTGCTGGGGCATCGTTTTGTGGTTGCCGGGCAGTTGTTAGGGCATCACTATGTAGTTGCTGGGGTGTCACTATGTGATTGCTTGGCAGTTGCTGGGGCATTCCTTTGTGATTGCTGGGCAGTTGCTTGGGATTTGCTATGTGGTTGCTGGGCAGTTGCTGGGGCATTGATATGTGGTTTCTGGGCAGTTGCTGGGGCATTGATATGTGGTTTCTGGGCAGTTGCTGGGGCATTGCTATGTGATTGCTGGGCAGTTGCTGGAGCATTGCTATGTGATTGTTGGGCGGTTGCTGGGGCACTGCTATGTGATTGCTGGGTTACAAGGGTCTTCTGGGTGGCTAATTGGTTCAGAATTGCAGAAGCTTGAAAAGTATTTGACATGGATGTAGTTTGATAGTTACATGATTTTTGGCTGTTTTTAAGCATTTTGACCTGTAGGTGTCACTACCACAATCTTTAAGATGTTATGGAAATGATACGTAGTAAGATGCATGTAACATCATCTCTTTATCCATCTTCTTATTTGTCTGTACCTGAATGGATACCAATACGGATCCACAGAGGGATTCCCGGCAGGTGTCTAAGCTGGTATGTCCCCATGAACTCCAGGATGTCTAAAGCCATGAGACAAATGTCCACGGCATGTCTGTTCCCATTGCGTCTTGGCAGACCAGACGCGACCATGTACGCGTCACCAATGGTCTCCACCTGAACACAGTGGCAAGTTCTGGATATTTAACTATATTTGGCATTTAAAAATATAGTTTTTAAAAACATTAAAACAAAAATGATTGTCTGCTAGATGTTATCTCTGAGCATCTGAACACATCTTGTGTGTTTGTGCACCTTATAGACATCATGATGGTCAAGAATGCTGTCGAAGTTCTTGTAGATGTCATTGAGCATGTCCACCACCTCCATGGGTGTGCTGTGATGGCAGAGGGTCGTGAAGCACACAATGTCGCTGAAGTAGATGGTGACCTCGTCGTACAGCTCAGGCTCCACACGGCCCGTCTCCTTCAGAGAGCGAACCACCGGCCTAAGAGAGACAGAACAGAATCTCTTATGGCGGTTTATCACGTCAAATCAGGGTCAGTTCTGCCGTTCCCCTAGAAACACATGACGAATGCTTAGCAGTTGCTATGTGGTTGCTAGACAGTTGATAGGGCATTGCTGTGTGGTTGCTAAGCAGTCTCTAGGGTATCCTTGGTGGTAAGGCCATTGCTAGGGCATCACTATGTGATTAGACAGTTTCTAGGGTGTCCTAGATAGTTGTCAGGGTGTTGCTAGGAAGGTACTATGGCAATGTGGTTGCCATGTTTCAAGGGCATTGCTATACGTTTGCTAGGCAATGGGTGGTTGCTAGGGTATTGCTAGGCAGTTTCTAGGGCATTGATGTGTGGTTGCTAGGCAGTTGTTGGGTCATTGCTATGTTGTTGCTAGGGTGCAATGGGTGGTTGCTAGACAATTTCACACCATTGCTATGCAGTTGCTGAGCAATTTCTAGGGCATGGTTATGGGGTTGCTAAGAAGTTACTAAGATATCCTGGGAGGTTTCTCAGGTGTTGCTAAGCAATTACTAAATTACTAAAGATGTCCTAGATGATTGCCATAATGTTGTTAGGCAGCTGCAAGTGTCTTCTGTGTGATTGCTAGTGTTGTTCAGCAGTTTCTAAGCTGTTCTCAGTGGATATTAGCTGTATATTAACTGTGTGTGTGTGTGTGTGTGTGTGTGAGATTCTGACCCCGGCAGCAGCATGAAGTTGAGCTGGTCGGCTCGGTCTCTCTCAGCCTTATACAGAACCGTCCTCTCCTCCACCAGGTGCTCCAGGTTCCTCGAGTACATCTGCAGCCGGCGGATCAGGTTGTCCATGTAGCTGGCGTTGGCCTGGTTGTGAAGGTTACTGCAGAAACACAAAGCAGCACATCAGCACATGTTCATGACCACCAAATTCAATCAAACGCGAGCATGTGGCATCACTCACGCACCTGAAGATCTTCCCTACAGTGCCCTCGATCCGCTTGAAGTCTGGACGCTTCTCTGGATCTTCCTCCCAGCAGCTCTTGATCAGCACAAACAGCTACAAAATAAATGTATTTAAATTTAAATGTATTTTATATTTAATAAAAACTTTATATTATATTATATTATATTATATTATATTATATTATATTATATTAATATATTATATTAACCATTATTTAACCAGGCAAGTCACTTAAGAACGAAGCGTTTAAAGCCGAGGTCTCAAACTCAATTCCTGGAGGGCCACAGCTCTGCAGAGTTTAGCTCCAACCAGCTCCAAATCACACCTGCTTAGAAGTTTGTAGTAATCCTGAAGACCTTGATTAGCTGGATCAGGGTGTGTTTGATTGTTGGAGCTAAACTGTGCAGAGCTGTGGCCCTCCAGGAATTGAGTTTGAGACCAGTGGTTTAAAGCGGTTTTCACATTTCAATAATATTTTTTAAATCTGCAGTTAAATTTGACAAAGCCTCATAAATGTTGATTTTATGCTCTCAAATAGTTTTTAAAATGTGTTTATTTCGCATTTCAATAACATATTTTAAATCTGCAATTAAATCTGACATAAAAAGCCTCATGAATGTTTATGTATATTTTTTACGTCGTTAATGTAAAAAAAAATAAAACGCTTAATAACGCTTCAAATCAGCAATAAAAACTGAAATGAAATGCCTCATAAATGCTGTTTGTTGCACTCAAATAGGGTCAAATATAGATTCATTTCAAAATTATTTCAAATAAAATCTGACGAGAACTAATCTATACATGATGTTTCTTATGCTTAAATAATACTAAAAATGTGTTGATTGCAGGTTGGTTGAGCCAATGCTCATGTGCGCAGTTATAAGTTTGAGTCTCAGATCTCTTGCTATGGTAACCATAACTTTCACAGTAACACAAGTAAACCATTTTTTATAATATATAGACTCTCTGGTATCGGTACCTCTGCTTCCGTCTCTCCAACGGACTCGAAACTCAGATCGGGTCGGAAGACATTCGGCCCCCGCGGATACTGAACGAGATACAATTTCTCTAGAGGAGAAAAGATGAACAACACACACAGAAAGAGCAGGAAAGAGAATTTATACAGTTGATTTATACAGTAAAAATCAGACATGCTGTTCATATGTTCCTCTAACTCCGAACAGCAGAGCAAAGTTAGATTCCCACGCAATGCATTAATTACAACACAAGTCATTTTGCACAAAAGCGTCTGATAAATGTGTAAATGTTCAGATTCGACATGTATGAAATACTCTATCTTTGGGATACAGGTGGAGTGAATGGGTGTGTTTGTACCTGCCGTATCAGAGCAGCAGCAGGTGTGAAATGGGCTCCTCCTGAGGATGATCTCCTGCGAGATGATGGCAAAACTATAGACGTCGCCCTTCTGAGAAATACCCTGAACACGCATGTGCTCCGGTGCCGTCCACAGGTCTGGCAGGACAGACAGACTTCATTCATTCATCTCTTGATATGTCGGCAACGACTTATAGAGACTCTGAACATGAAATTAAATCTGAACATCACAGCAGCTATATGTTAATATGACTGTCAGTAGTATTTAAAGGAATAGTTCACCTAAAAATGAAAATTATTTTAATTTGAGACGTATTTTATAACATTCTTTGTTATTTCTGTAGATGAACTGTGTTACGTGTCTCTCGTGCACAAGGAAACAGGAAGTGACAGCACTAACCTTTCCCGGGCGTGAGGATGGTGTTGCAGCCGAAGTCGGTGATCTTCACCACCATGCGATTGTCCACCACGCAGTTGGTGGATTTCAGCCGGCCATGAACGCCGACGTTACTGGAGTGCAGGTACGACATGCCCTGGCCAAACAGACGTGGCGATCACATCATCAGAGGGCAAAGGTCAAGTGTGTCCAATCACAAATATAACGACTGTTTCCAAACATATGGAGGCCCATGTGTGTCCTATAATTAATATTATATTCTTTTCTCATAAAACTTAGATGTGTTGAAAATTTAAACTACTTAACTCTTAAATTAACTTCTTTAAATTCCGAGATGCTCACACTCAAAACTAGCTCAAATAAAATAAGTTTAGGATTTTAATTTTAACGATTAAACCCTTACATATAAATTTTGAATTAGATTTTATTTTTATATATTGTTTTCATTTTAGTCTTAGTAATTTTGTTATTTTTCTTATATGTTTTTGTTGTTGTTTCACACATTGTTTTTATTTTGTTTTACTTTTATTTTATTAGTTTTAGTTATTTGAGTACTTCAGCTTAAACTAAACGTAAATGAAACTAACTGAATAAGTTTAAATAAATATAACAAGAATAAAAAAGTATGTAAAATAATATTTTATTTCAGGTAATGTTTAAGTATTAAAATGTCTGGAAACACACGTATGATTTAAATCAGTTTTTCTGGGGTTTGAACCCACAACCCTTCAGTGATCATCTGAGCTCTTTACTCCTGTCTGCACTGGTGTTTACATCAGATGTTATTCATGACTTTTATGTTTCCATTCACTGACTCATCTATGATCATCATAAAACCATCAGCGAGTGTTAAACTGTTTTTATGGACGCAGCAGTAAAAGACAGCGTCTGCCGCGAATATGATGAAAAACACACTCACCTTTGCGATATCGTACATGACAGAGATCTTAAACTCCAGATCCATAAAACTCTCGTCAGGATACGAGATCTTATCGTTCAGCACGTACTAAAGGAACAAACACACACGAGAGTCATGTGATGATGGATGAGACGCTTCAGTCTGTGAGTTATGAGTGTGATGATTGTTTTACCCGCAGCGATCCTCTCTCGCAGAACTCAAACACACCGAAAACACCACAGTCGAACTTCGCCGTCCCGTAAAACTTTGTCAGATTATAATAATCGATACGCAACAACTGAGAGAAAAAGAAACAAGCTTTGTTACAGATTTTTAGGTGAGCAAAACAAAATAATTGATTGAATCTCACAGAATCAAATTGAATATATATTGGTATATTGAAGAGAAGTTTGCAATGAAAATGAAGCCTATTTTGTAATGTGTCATATTTTGTCAAGTTTTACTTTTGTGATTCTCATTATTCTGAATGGTGATTCTCATATTAATTATGTAATTAATTATTAATTATATACTTAATTGAATCATGAACTAGCTGAAATACAAATAAATTAGTTCACATTAGTTAGTTTGCATTACTGTCTACATAATTAGTTTTTATTTAAATCAACAAATTTGTATGTATATATATATATATATATATATACTTTTTTTTCTTTTGATTAAATTGAAGTATCTGAGTAAAAATTTGGGTTTTACAGAATTGAGCTCGATGCGTTGATCCTCAGAGAAGTTTCCATCGGTGTTTCTCAACACCTTCAGAATGACGGGCTGCAGAAACACACTCATAAACACCCATAATATACACACACACATGAGAGGACACACTAGGGGAGGGCGATCTTATAACGTGATCGATTTTGAAGACGTCTATGATCTACTTGGATCTACAGTGAACATAAATAATTGGAAAGGAAATCGGATGTGTGTCAATACATCAGATTCGTGCATTCAGTCTTAAAGAGACAGGAGCCAAATAAACCTACTGCTGTCTGTGTCATTAATGTTACAATCCAAAGAGAAAATCACTCACTGCTTTTGACTGAATCACTTTATAACTTTAATGACAATCATATTTCATACAGTAATGCAGTGTTTTAAAGTTTACTAACCATTTTGACAATTGATTGTCTAATGCAATACTTAGTTTTTTTAATTCTGTAAATAGATAAGTCATATTTTAGGAAGATCACCCCCCTTAAGGACAACACAAACCTTTTTGTCGTATCGGCCCTTGTGTATCACGACGCTGTGGTCGCCCTTCTTCTCCTCATCGATCTACAACACAAACACACACAAACGTCACTCAGAGGCTGACAGATGACCTGCAGGTGTTACCACAGACAGACAGACAGACGGATGGTCGCGTTTACTGTCAGACTGATGTGGTTTCTCTCTTTGTCATCCAGCAGCATGATGAGCGACGGGTTGATGTGAGACCATTTCTTCTGATCGAAACGCACCCTCCTGTTCTGCCTGAAAATACAAAGAGATGCATGTCTAAACACATCTGTGTTTAATTATGAAATTAATGCAAATTAAATATTACTTCCTAAAATAGGTTTTGTTTTCTTTTAAGACCCCATGCAGTAGTTCTTGTGGTGACCAGTGTTGGGATAATGCATTACAAGTAATGCGAGTTAGGTAATCAGATTACTTTTTCAAGTAAGTAGTAAAGTAACTCAATCCTTTTAGAGCTACAACAAAATATCTTTTTCAAAAACAAGTAACCTAAGTTACTTTGATTTCCCATTTATTGACTGACAGCTCTCCTGTCCTTGTGTTGAGAGAAATCAGAAGTGAGTTGCAGAGGCAATTCCTTCAGCCTGAGGCTTATTCATTTTACTTTTTACAGTTGACAAAAATATAACCTTTGCGTTTTTATTATTAAAAACAAATAAACAAGCTCAGCCCAAAAAGTAGACAAAAAGCCCAGACAAAAAGTAATGCAAAAGTAACGTAATGCATTACTTTCCATAAAAAGTCACTTTTTTATTGAGTAACACAATATTGTAATGCATTGCTTTTAAAGGTAACTTTCTCCAACACTGGTGGTGACATTATTTCCTTTTTTCAAGAAATTTGGATGGATCACATCCAAAAGCCAATAGTATTTAGTTTACTTTCATTCTAGAGAGCATCCCATTGGACAAAAACCATCTTAAAGCTACAGATGCGAACTAAATGTCCCTAAAGGTTTGATTTCTCATCGGCTCTGA
>JAFVLL020008618.1:0-7500 GCA_021397915.2 Tor tambroides
ACATAGAAAAAGTCTTAGATCTTTGAGTTCAGCTCATGAAAAATGGGGGCAAAAACAAAAGTGTTGCGTTTATAATTTTGTTCAGTGTATTTTAGTCATTTTAGTAATTTAGTATTTTATTTCAGTGCTGATACAACATTTCTCATTTTTGTTTAAATCTTTTAACATTTATTTCAATTAACAAAAAATATTTATAATAGTTTTAGTAAACAACAACAATCACTGAACTGCATCACACTTTTTTTGTTTTTGTGTGTCTTGATTACAATGTTTCCTCCATCTGTGTGACTGTATATGTGTGTATTGTTGCACGAGGACAACTATAAGAAACAGAGCTTCAAAGTAGGACCTGAGGCATTGGATTGTACCAGACCACAGGGGCAGAGAGCCTGAGGAATCCATCTGTCATACACACACACACACACACACACACACACACACACACACACACACACACAATCACACAAACACTAAAAGAGGAACTGGCCTGAAGCATTACTCCATACAATATCTTCATCTTGCCCCAACCACTTTCTAAGATGTTTTCCAAATTGGGTGATCACTGTCTTACTCGCACAGCCATAAATATTTTACTTTAACAACTCTAGTGTTTAAAATACTGAAATACTTCAGCCTGTTTCTTACAAAAATCTAACATATGGCTTCTGAAGACCTGGAATAGACCACAAGGCTTTACAGGCTCCTTGCATGGTGCTGTTTTGTAATTTTAAAGCTCGGCAGCCCTCATTCTATTTCATTATTGAACGGAGAGGTCAGGATATTATTCAAAAATTCACCTTTTGTGCTTTAAAGAAGAGATAAAGTGTGGTTTGAGTAATGAGGGTGATAATTTATAGGCAGGTCTGTTCTAAAGCAGCATCCTAACCCAAATGCAACCTCATAAAAGACAGATTTGAAATGCTCTTCTTGGAGAACAACTACATTAATCTCACTTTGCACACAAAAGACTTGACTAATACTAAGATTTGATTCCAAAAATCTAAAATTACCATGTTGCTAAGCTAACAGCTTGATAGTCCAAGCACAAAAATGCATAGCTCAAACAAATATGAGGTATTTATACTTTTAAATGTTGAATAAACATAAATAACAATAACTGCCTCAACTCTGACAGACCATCTTTAATTAAAAATTTTAGTGTTGAAGTGCATTCTGTTTCAGTTTCAAAGGATACAATGTTTAAATCGTTCAATATTTATGAATTTGATTATGTAGAGAGAGAGCCCGCCCACATGCTCATCTGACTGGCTGATCTGATTACGATGATTTGTGTCTAGTGTGGACAGAGATTGTTTTCACTGGAATTGTTTCATAATAGGACAGTGTTAGATGTTGGTCAAACTTGTTACAAATTAGAAAGTTAATTTACTGTGAAACATTCGATAAAACACTGAATATTAAATATTAACGTGTTCATTAAATCTGCAGTAGATGACGCAATGACTCTTGTTGAGATTTGAGCCAGATTTATCCACTCCAGACATCACATCAGTATGCTCAACTTACTGCAGGGTCATGGGATAAAGATGCAGCATCAGAAATGATTTCAGCGTGCAGGTGGAAATCCAGAATCACTTCCAACTTTATGTAAGACCATAAGGAACTACAAAGCAGGCTGGCTTTAGGAAATCTGATGCCACAAAGGCAGAGATGAGCATATGCTATTTCGACACAGCTGATGCCGTTATGGTGTAATCCCACTGAAGGAAAAATCTCTCCTCTTTCTCTCTCCCTCTGTCTTTCCCTCCCTCACTCTTTCTCGGAGTTGCATCAGGCTTTCATTATTCCGAGTGTGAGCGCGCCTGTACAAATACAATACCTGATCCGAGGGCTGCCCTCACATTTAAACTTCACAATAAGACTCTCTCCCCTCTTTCATTTCATCAGTTCACACCCTACAGAGGCGGCTCATTAACTAACGCTTTCATCTCGCGCACCCGCGAAACTACAAAGACGAGATGGCGAAAGTGACAGAAAAGGTTACGAACAAAATGTCAGCCATTTCTGATGGCGAAATGTTGTGCAACTGAATCACATTTCATTCAGTATGTTTTAAAGGGTCTTGTTCCTGCCTATGTGGGGTTATCAAAATGATGTAAGCTGTTCGGGAGCAAAATGAGTGGAAAATGGAGAGAATGTTAGGTCAAACTGACGACAAGGCAATAAATTAAAGAGGATGTATTCCACAGATTTGTATTTTGCCATTTTTTAGGCTACTTATATATACATATATACATATATATATATATATATATATATATATATATATATATAATTTTTTTTGTAAATACCCACTTTTTACAGTGAAATATTATAATAGTAATATTCATTTATGTAATAGTAGTGATACAGTATTAATTAATTATTATCTAACGTTAATATTTAATAATAATAATAATAATAATAATAGTTGTAGTCATAGCAATTATCATTACAAAATATTATTATTTTAACATAATAAAGAAACAATTAAATACTAAAAAATTACAATAATTATAATAAAAATTCAATAAAATAAAACACTGTTTACAGTGAAATATTACAATAGTAATTTTAGTAGTGATATTAATTATCTAATAATAATAATAATGATGATGATGATGATGATGATTATCACAAAATATTTAACAAAATATTATTTTTATTATCTATTTTAACATAATAAAAAAACTATTAAATAATAAATATTACAATAATTACAAATAATACAAATAAATAAATAAAAATAATAAAATAATTTTTACTCAAATCAATTTTGTATCCACTGACTAGACATTCCTGGCATTTGATATCCTACTCAACAACAACAACAACAATAATAATAATAATAATAATAATAATAATAATAATAATAATAAAATAAAATTTAAATAATTATAAATAATAAAATAATACAAAAATAATTTCCATTGTCTATTGACTTTTGTCTTTGCCAACTGATTTTCTATATAATAATAAAATAAACAATAAGTAAAATTACAATAATTATAAATAATAAAATAAAATTAATACACATTTATCGCATTTATCAAAAATGTATAACATTTTATAACATTTACATTAAATGATGCCACGTCATGCTTTAGAATTAGAACTAGAATTTAGAACTCCTACGTGTGTATATAATACATATATGTCAGGACGCCAAAGCCAACTCAGGCAATAAATTAAGAAGCATTTCTGGTCAAATTCACTTCTCGACTCAAACCATGTGTCTACACAGCCTTCCATCTTTTCTCTTTCTGAAACAGAGCAGTAAATAATGACCCCTGGCCGACCTACCGAGTCAACCAACCCACCATATAATTTGCCTTTGTCTTTCTGTTGCAACGCTGATCACCAAAGCAGGGAAGCCCAAGTAATAACAGAGAGCCAGAGAGAGAAAAGAGGTGGGGGGGATCTACGGCCTTCTCTCCAGCGTTCCACTTTGTGATGGTAATGTAGTCGGTACTCAATGCAGGGCTGCCTGTCTGAGTGATTTTATGGTTGTTATAGTGTGTGTTGATATGAATGGAGTGTGTTGAGAGCGTATTATAGCGAGGGGCTGGAAGTATGTGTATGTGTATGGGCGGCTTGATAATGTTAAGAATGTTTGGTTGCCTCTGTGTTCGTGTGTTAAGAGCTGTGTAGCAGCCGTACAGATGGATTTAACAGCACGTTTATTGTGTGCGAGTGAAGCTAAAGGGATTAAATAGCGCAAGGTGAACTCATGTGAAGCTTTCATAGACCGAAACGCAGTGTGTGTTGGAATATCACAGGGAAATTTAAGTGGCCCTCATCTGTTGGCGCTTTTCAAAACAAAAACGGCTTCCTTCAGACAGCTTCCCTGTTAAAAACGGGTAACCTACTGCCAAAAATAGAAAGCCATAGCACAATGGGTTATTTTTATTTAAAGTAATACAGATATATGCTGATCCCCTGATAGAGGTTCGCCGCGATAGAACGCAAATACGAATTTGCTCACTCCATTCAAAGGAGACTGATGTTTATGTATGGAGACCTGCAGGTATGAGTGACCCACTCTTAGGGGAGTGTGTGTGTGTTTGATGTTGGAGTCCCAATAGGATATGGATACATTTTGTAAGAGCGTTTTGTCACAGTTTGTTTCTGAGCATAATTTTCCAGCCTTAAGTCAGAATGGCATTGCTGCTGGGAGAAAAAAAAGGAGGGTTTAAGTTATACAAAGACACACACACACACACACACACACACATGAGTGCAGGTGTTTGAGAACACAGAATTAATGCAACTTGTTTATTTTCATTTCTTCAGAGAAGCACAACTCAGCCTGTCGGTCTACCTCTATCTTTCTTTCACACACGCACATCATTTCAGACATTTTATGTTATTTACATAGAGTTCAGCTTTGATTAGTAGCACACAGAGCCTTTTATTTGCTTTATTTGATGTGTTGTGGAAACAGAAACTGTGTGATGAGAGCAAAATTATTACAACTAACAGCAAACTAACCTAAAATCGCGTAACCGACAATAGAATCATAAATTTTTAGGCATGAAAATAGATTAAAATGCTTTGCCTCTAGAATTTTCTATGAAGTTAATACTCTACATAAAGCAAAGATCACTTAATTTTGTCATCATTTACACTTTCATCTCCTTCCAACCCTATATGTTTATCAAATCACAAAAAGGCTGTAAATTAAATAAATAAATATATGTGCCATGTGTTTCAGAGTGGAGCGTGGCATTGTGTTCTTTTATACATGAGCAGCTTATGATCTGGTGTTTTCAATATATTGTCAGCAATATATTTTTGGTCCAAATTGCGGAACCCTATGAACGTAGAGCTAAAAAAAATACAATCACAATTTTTATCACAATCACAATTAGAATTTGTTTTACCCAAATGTTCATTATGCTGCTCTTTTCAGTACAATGAAAGTAAATGGTGACCAGAGGCTGTCACAAAAGGCTATCAGAAGATAGCTTTTATGCAATTATTTGGAGCTTGATAGACATTGTATGGAAAAGAATGGGTTGGACAGCAAAATAGGAAGGTTTGGAACAAAACGAAGCTGATTTTTCCTTATTTGTATGAAATACTCATTTAAATATTGCAACATTTCGCATTTACGCTCCATGTTTTAGTAAGCAATATTATGCCTGTATTAGCTGTGTGTGCAGAGTGCAGTTGAATTATAAAGGGAGACCATTTTGCTTCAAATACAAACAGAGGACAGAGAGAATTCTTTGCTTCAGAGAGACATTTTGTTCTCCTTCAAAGGGCACCTCCTTCGTTCTCGCTCTTTCTTTCTCTCTCTCAGGAAGGGAAGGTGAGGTGGAGATTTCCCAGCATGCATTATTCATCATCTGCGACCGACACAAATTGAGCGGCGGCGACTGCTGAGGGCCTGCCAGTGAATGTGTGTGTCCCTGCCTCAAACCAAAACAGAGCCTGCTGACATACACACACTCAACAGCACGGTGACAAACAAGACAATCCATGCCCATCCTCTTTGTCCACAATCCTAAATCAACGTATCGATCCCTGGAGAACCCACAGAGAGTTGGTAGAGATTCTTACAGACACACACGACACACATGGGCACAAATCTCCACGAATCGATGCATCTTGTTCACTTAGTATAAAAACAGATGAAGGTTTAACACTAGAAAAATACACATATAGCGCAGATTAATTAAAGTCTCTTTCCTTAAGCAAAGTATTGATCTTCTTGCTCAGCGGGTTACTGCTTGATTAGATTCCACAATCGCAAGAAAAACAATTATATATTGAGCACACACTCTCTCTATTGCTCACTTAGTAAAGTGTCATTTGTTGAAGTGTTAACAGTACATATTTTACAACTATTTATTATTTAGTTTAAAAGGTAGTTGCCCATTTACTCACCCTCAAGTTGTTCCAAATCTGTAAGAGTTTCTTTCTTCTGTCGAAAACAAAAGATAATTTGAAAAATGTGTGTTACCAACTGCCGGCCCAGTATTCTGTAAAATATCTTTTTTGTTGTTGTTGTTTAGCAGAGTAAAGAAACTCATTACAAACTTTGGTATCTTGGCAAATCACAGTTTAAGACATTGTCAAGATCTCCTCTGAAACTCTAGAAGAGAGTATCCTCTAGAGTATCCTTGCTAAAGTGTCAATTTGTTCCCTTTAACATGGTTGTCTTGGAGTAACAACTGAAAATATGTTTTCTTTCCTTCCTAGAGTAAATCACACTTTAAACATGAAAGAATTTACAGTTCCTGAATATATATGGAATCGTAGTTTATTTCTTGACTGTTGCACCCACTCAACAACAGTTTGAAGTGTTTGCAGCGTGAACTGTTACAGTTTCATGACTGTGTTTAGCACAGATCCTTTAAGTCGATTTGCGGTGTTTGATTCTGTTGAAATAGAGGGAGATTAAAAGAACAAACTCAAAGCAGCTCACACTGGAGGCTGCCTGCTTGCTGCTTATTAGCATATTACCCATAATTGAGCGTTTCTACGGAAACAAAGTCAGAGTAATTGGCAGTCTAGCCAGTCTTCTAAAAAGGCTGAACTCTGAACTTCTTTAAACGCAGCCATCTCTTTTTTTCAAAGAAACGCAAGCGCGTACACACACCATCGCCACCAGATGGGAAATATATAATTTCAGATATCAGCACCATAGAGTTATTGCATTTTCACTGAAATTATTGCCTGTGTGATTGGGAATAAAAGGCACTTTAATGTGCGTTTGCACTTCAAATGGCGTCATTTTGTAACCTTAACATTTTCCTTGATACAAACAAACGAGCATGCTCAATTTGACGTTTTGACGAATTTTACACACCAGTCAGCAGGAAATGTCAAATAAAACATGCTCGGATGTGGAGAATAAATTATAGCGCTCGGTAAAAATAGACACCGTTCCAGTGTTCATAATTCGTAAGTTGTGGAAGGATTTATCTCAGAGGAGCAGGCGGCATTAACGGCCGCCACCTTCCTGACCTGTGCCTCATCGGAGACTGTGATTGGCCAAGGAAGTAGGTAAGGCTTTTAAAGGACTTTAATGATTGAATGACTCTTATTTCAGGCTGAGGATCAGTTCCTTCCAATCTGAAATTACTCTCATGGCTGAAGTAAGACATATTAAACTGACCCCAAATCAGATGGAGGACAAAATTACCACAGCTTTGCAATTTCACAGTTTTGCAATCGAACGTTTGCGATGTCCTTCATGGCAGAGTGCGATAGAAATAATCATTTATTTGGATCGCGCCTCAAAGAATGAATGCTAAATTTGATTTATAGCTATAAATACATGTTTTAAGTTATCCGAGCTTTGAAATTGACCCGTTTGCACAAAAACTAGCAGATAATGAACTTGACTTTGCCAGCCAGCCTCATTTTCTCTAATCCTGAGCTTTCTGAGATAACCTTGAAGGAGCTTGAGATATTCCAGAGTGCCAGAATTCCCAATTCTCCTGACAGAATTCCCCAGGCCGGCTATGCCACAGTCCTTTGTTTCCGAGC